>BQNB010030289.1:40000-54998 GCA_026074375.1 Tanacetum coccineum
TGCCTGAAAAGTTATAAACACTTGTTAAAATAAAAACTAATTTCTCAACGTCCACGATAAATGATTATTGTTTTCTCGTTTTGATTGCTTGAGGGCAAGCAATAGCTAAGTGTGAAGGGATTTGATAACGCCTTAATTGTACATGTTTTAGGCGGCGTTATTGTATATATTATTATCATTTCTCATGAACTTTTGATACTTAATAGAATGAAATATATGCAGGTTCACTTGAAGATAATCCAAGCTCAAAAGTGTTCAAAATACAAGTGTTTACGCCTTATGGATGACAAACTAGACGATGATAAATAATAATGATCAAAAGTTAGACCAAGTACGGCGCACTTATCCACAAGTACGCCGCACTTCAGCCTGGAGTTAATGAAAACAGTAAATACCTGAAGTACGACGCACTTTTATATTTGTACGCCGCACTTCTTCCATGCATTAATCTTTTTTAACCGGCAAAGATCTGAAGTACGCAGCACTTTTTATAAAGTGCGCCGCACTTTCCCCCTCGACCAACCTATAAATAGAGGGGAAATCCAACCCATTTCACACACACTTCTAACAAATCGTCTCCAATAATTCTCTATCCTTCCTTGTTATTTTAAGCACGAAATTCCAGCAAGAAGAACATAAAGAAGACGGGTTTTATAAGTATTAGAATAAACGGGATAAAATAGATTCGATATTTGTAATCGGGTACTTTTGATCCATTATCGATCCGAATCTCGTATGTTTCTTATTACTTCCTTTATCCTTGTTATTATGAACTCCGTAGCCATGAGAGGCTAAACCTCTTATGACTACTCGGTTATGTTAATATAATAAAGAAGCATTTGGTATTATTATGATCTTATTAATCTCAAGTTTATATTGAAATCTTATCGTATTTGATCTTGTCAACTTTGTTTATCAACTTTGATTATATACGCACGATGGTTTAGGTCGAAAGGCACATTGTATACTATATTGTTTTAAAGATTTGTCTACAGTCTTTATTATTTGGTTGGAGAAATCCGCTTGTGTTAATTGATAAACGAAAGATATTTTATATAGTAGTAACTTGATTAACTGAGTTACACATTTGATTAAGTTAAACTAATATAAGTCTTGAGTTAAAATAGTTAATTTGTAAAAACATTTTTTGACGAGAAAACCTTTTTATAAGTTAAGAATAAAATCGAAGATCATAATTATCACCTTCACTACTGAGTTATATGAAACTATCCGAGTAGTCATATCTCTTTATCATTGAATTTACCCATTCTCAGTTACTTACTTGAAAAAGTTATTATAATTTGTCTTAACTCTTGTGATTATACGAACATAACCAAATCCCTGTGTACGACCTGGTCTCACCTGAAATATTATACTACATACGTGGGTTATACTTTACTCGTGTGTTGGTCTAAAAATCAGTAAAACTAGTCTTATAAATTTAAAGCTTTCACAACACATCACATCTTTATAAAATAATAAAAACAAATGTCCACGTTAAATATTGTAAAATACAATGTCACTAAGCAACCGCCGATTTTACCACTTTAAAATACATATTGAGCCTTATAGGGTCCAACGCAAACCTCAAACGACATAGTGAAAATAAGGCAACCCTTTGTGTGAACCTTTTTTTTGCACGCAAGATTGTAAATCAGCACACGACCGAATCATTGTAGTCGCGTAACAACTAAACACTTTTGCTTGGTCTCATATTTTATAAAACAATAATCAGATACATGAAAAACTAAACAACAAAATAACAACATGCAACAACCCCGACGTACAAATCAGCAAGAAACACATGCCCTAAGAGCTCTAGGTACCGTAACACCATTAACACCGACACATCAGCTCCACATCAGTTTTAACAACATAACACCAACATCCAAAATACCTAGGTAATCATAACATCATTAACACCACTTTTTAGGACCCACCTATTTTTCTTTTTTTCCAATTTTTAAAACAAATTAATTTTTATTAAATACAAAATAAAAATACAATTTGGGTACCTTAAATAAAAAAAACAATACTAGTATAAAACACATACTAACCTCACATTCCTTATCTTTTTTAAACCAACCACACACCAGCTTCGTCTTCTACCTTGGGCGCGCGCGCGCACACACACACACACACACACACACCAAATCAACACACACACATAAACTCATTTATTAAAAGAGAAAAAATGGAAAAAAAGAAAAGAAAATACCCTCCAACGCACGTTGGTGGCTCAACGCGGAGGCCAATGTCGTGGGGCAACGCCAACGCCGAGTATGGTAACGCCACCAACGCCCATGCCACGTAGGCATAACGCCATGCCCGGTGTTACCATACCCAGCCCTCTAACACCTGTAGCAACACCTTTACTAACTATCACGACACAACAACCATAGTCAGGTGTTGCACTCATCATTTTAACCAAAACAACTAAAAAGTTCTAACATCCAACTACCAAATTAAGAAACCACTGAAAATCTAAACAACTGAAAAGTTAAAACATGCAACAATTACAACTCACTAATCAACAATTCAACAAAATTAAAAAAACAAAACTTTCACCACCATTATAGACGAATCAATTTAAAAACCTCAACTTTCAAACGACAAAATTAATAAGTATCACTTATATGCACCTTCAAAAAGTATCACTTACATATTATACATCTAAACGGCGGTGGTGTTTATTTTTTCAGAAATGCCTCTTAACAGCATCTTAATCTGACTCATTCAGACGCGATTAGACATTTGGATCATTGAGACTGTTTGTTTTTTTCATGTCATTCAGAGATAGTAAAGGACAAGCAGTGTTAAGAGCGTTTGTTTTTTTGATCATTAAGAGGCATAAACCTCTTACTGAACTAGATGTGGAGGAGGTGTCTTAACACATCTTAATGTGTTCTTTTTCTTACTTTTTTTATTTTCTACTTTGATATTATTTTTTTAATTTTAGTGCTTTTTTTTCATTTCTTGATTTTTTTTTTCTTGTTTCACATTTATCTTTTGTATTAAAAGTATGAAATATAATCATTGCATATGTTTTGTTAGATAAATAGTGTATAAGATGATATTTGTCAATTCATATATTGTTCAAATTGAAGGCTACGGTTTCAGACTCATACATATCAATTCTAACGCGACACATTTAGTTAATCGTTTTAAAAGTTCAATTCAAACTCTGACACGTATACATATGTCAAATAAACATGAGATTGCATTTTGTTTAAAATACTTTAACTTTAAATTGATTATATTATAAAAGTTGTTTTTTTATTTAATAAAGTTTATTTTTTGTGCGAATGAAATCGTTTTATATATAAATTGTAAAAAATATAAGTTTAACACATTTAGACATTTTTATCAAAACAAACAGTTTTATTTCATTCAGATTCAGATCTCTCAACTACCTATTCAGATTAAGATGGAAATCAGATTTCGATTTTTTTACCGAATATTCAGATTCAGATGTGCGAATCAGATTCAGATTCAGAGCCTCTTAATAAACAAACAACAAGTTTAGTGGGAGTTTAAAACTGCATACCTAATCTTTAAACGACCGCGTTTAAGCCTAAAATGACGTCGTTTTAGACACTTCACTGACAACCGGGCCGACCCAACATCAAAACGATGTCGTTTTTGCATTCTCAAAACGTTGTCTTTTGCTTCACTATTGTATATAAGAGTAATTTTACTTTGCCTTATTTTCACGGCCTTTTCAAGTGATAAAGCCTATTAGTGTCTATACTTCGGCAACTAGACTTCTATGCTCAAACCAAAGCAGAAAAAAGATAATTATATTAGTTGAGAATAAATAGGTGTATAAGATCACAATGTATCATAACGTCGGAGCCGGCGTTATGCCTAGCTGGCAACGCGTTGGCCGGCGTTATAATACCGGTGGCGTTAATAGCCCAACGACGTTGGGTTCGGTGTTACTCCACCAATGCCTGCAACGCCCAAAAAAAAACTAATTTTTTAGGATTTAAATGGATATTTGGTGTGAGTTTTGTGTGTGTTGAAGGTTGAGAGAAGAAGAAGAAGAAACAAAGAGATAAGAGAAAGAGATGAGATAAGGTTTGGTTGGCTTATGTTTTTTTTTGTTTTTAATTTTTTTATTATAATTTATATTTTTATTAAATGATTTAATATTTAGTTTGATTAAATAAATAAAAAAGAAAAAAATAGGTCCAAAAAAGTAGTGTTATGAGGTGTTATGATTAAAGGATATTATGATGTGTTGATGTTGAAATGTTAAAGCTGATGTGGCGCTGAAGTGACTGCACTTTTTTCGGTGTTACGATGTTATGACACCTTATGCTCTAAGACCGGAATGAAACAAGAAATCTTTATTTCCATTTGTTTTCATTATTTTGTTAAAACGTTGATACTATAATGTTAAGTTTAGTTGCAATACTAAATAAGTAAATAAGCTGAATTAGACAATTAACTGTAATATCCTAAATTTAATATATAAAATCTTTGAGAACATTATGTGTTTTGTTTATGATAAAATTATGCTTATTCAAAGAAGTCATAAAATCAATCTAAGACATATAAGTAATCGTAGTATACCATTTGCAATTGGTTTCAGGTGCAACCATATGGAATTTACCTTTTTATTTAAAAGAAGGTTGTATCAAATTCAATAATTCTAAACAAGCTAGTTATTCTTTCCCTTTTAAGTCTCAAAACCCCCCCATGTCCCTGTCCATATCACAAGAAAGACATCTAATTAGTCAACTATCTATTTGGTACTTCCTATGGCGAATGCCATTGTTCTTGTCCAACATCCTATGTTTAGATTATTAGATTTAAAATTAATTAGGTTAGTTCAAGCCGGTTTATGGGTTTATAGTTGGGTTTTCTCTCATGTAATATTTATATATTGCGTCTCAATATATATCGACGTAATTTTCCACATTCAATAGTGGGTGTGATCATCAGACTTTGTCAGCTACCATGAGCCGCAATATCTAGCCACCTCGTTTTTTTTATCAAATTTTTTTTTGGGTTACCATCTAGTCACCTCGTTAAATCACTATGTCTCACATCTCAACATAGTGGTCGCTGATATCCTCTTAAAAAGACTCTTCGTGCCAATTGTTGCTTCAACTTTTTGTTTCCTTGTATGTGTATGAATTATGTGATTCAACCAAATAAAATTTATGTTTCTCAAGTTTTCTTTCGAATAATACATGCTTAGTTAAAGCAAAAATGTATGTATCAGAGATTATTTTATGTACTCCGTAGTTGGTAAGTCATAATGTACAATGTTCAACTTTAAATGTTGTGACAATTTAAGCCTAAGAGTGTATTAATTTGATATAAAACGTAAATTAGTGAGTGTTTAATTGCCTCAAAAGTTCAAAAGTCTGTTTCTACATGGCTAAACAAACAAACACAAGGTATATAAATTAACTTTAACGTAACCATCATAATATAGATATATCATAACTACAAATTTAAGTTCTTCCAAAAGAGACATATAGCAATTATTTTAAAATACGAATTAACTAATCTTAGTTTATTTCCAATGAATTGAAAATGCAAACAACTGGAGGATAGGATAAATCGGTAGTTGAAGTGTCTACTATAAAATAAAATAAGATAAATTTCAGAAAACTATATACTACTATACAAATATGGGTTTTTCTATCTTGTGCCCTAGGGGCACATGATAAAACCATCAAAAGTACATAAAAAGTACACAGGGTCCCACAGAAAAATACACAGGGAATCACATTTTGCGGATCCCTGTGTACTTTTCTGTAGGACCCAGTGTACTTTTGGTGTTCTTATCATGTGCCCCTGGGGCACAAGATAGAAAAACCCTACAAATATAACACTTATAATATAAAGTTTTATATAATATTAAAGAAGACCAACGGGCCATTTCACCCCACCAAAATTCTATAAACAAATAATAAAGATAATATTTTAAATTGTTTTTCATTTAATTTCATCAAGTCTCAAACATCACTAGTCAACAGGGGTGGACAAATGCACCCGCATATCTTTCGAAAAGCATTTGTAGTGAATTTTTTGCTTTTTTTGTTTTTTTTAACATTTTTGATAGTTTAACATTGAACGCATACAGTATTATTTAAAAAAAAATGCATACTACTAATTAATTTTTATATTTTTATATCTTTATATCTGCGCAACTCTTAGAGTATCTATAATGCATAAGTTTTTAAAAACTTGATGCATTTAATGCAAACAACATTTAATGATTAAGACTTAAAAAAAAACTTAAAGTCTACAAAAATTTTGTAAAAAGCTTTTTAAAAAAGTTTGTGATGCAATGCAAAAAACTCTATCAAAAAGCCTTTTTAAAAATAGTAAAAAGTCTTTAATCACTTTGCTCATTGTGTGTTAAAAAAAAACTTTGCTTATTGTAGATGCTCTGAGTCAATCACTTTAAAAAAAACTACTAGTATGTGTTTGTGGCTTTTTATCATGGCAGAATTATATATGTTACTTTGTTTTCGGGAGTTCACGAAAACCGTCAGATGTTTGTTACTTTGTTGACTAGTATAAACAAGCAGTACAAATTGGTCGCGCGTTGCTGCGGGACATATTTTTTTTCCGAATCGATTTCAAATGAATATTAAGTGGGAATGTGTCCGCGCATTGTGGCGGGGCTGACTTGTATGCAACATATGTATTTTATGTCACTCAACATTTTTTTAACAATCACGGAATTTGAATGAGTATTTGTCGTTGGGGCGAGTATATTATGTTTTACTCATTTGGTTAGCAAAATATTTGGTTAACAAAAGTCGTAAATAGTTAAAAGTTGAGGATACAGTTTTATTTTTTTTCTATTTATATTAAACTTCAACATTTTTTATTAAATCGTGCGTATGTTGGAAGAATCGTAATATTTGGCTCGTTTTGTTCGCAATTGGAAGATCTTTCCACGTCGTAAATAGTTAAAAGTTGAGGGGCCCTCTGGAAATTATCTTTTTTACTATGTATATTACACTCCAACATTTTTTTATAAAATTGTGCGTACGTCCGAAGCATTACAATATTGGGCTCGTTTTGTTCGCAATTCGAAGATCTTTCTGATGGTATTTTTTATCTGAATGTGTCGGTAGATTATGCTATATATTTGGCAAATAAAGTTTATTGTATAAAAAAATCGTAAATGTTTAAAAGTTGAAGGGTCGTTTTGTAAGTTTTCTTTTATATTTAATTTTGGGATGCCAAAAGATTTGTTTTTACTTTGGGTTAGTGGTGGGCTGGTAATGGGCACATGGTTTTGGCCCAAAATCGTAGGCACTGAAGGACAAAATAACATTTTCATCTTTAGTATACTGTATAATTTTTGTTAAAAATCTCGTTTTCTTCTGAAATGAACCTGGTCTCGAAGTTTTGTACCATACAAATACATGTCTTATTTAAGTAGTATATTGATATGCCATATTTTTTTTAATTATTTACTAGTTTAAATAAAATAATATCTTTTAGCTTATTTTTATTTTCTTTATGTTTGTAAAAAACTTGTGTACTGTTGATGTGAATTATGATGGTTGAAAAACAAAAAAAAAACTACAGAAAAAAACAAGTTAAAAGCATTGGAAACTTTAATGCAACAACTCTTTCATAAACTGTAGTACATGTCTGTGTTTTTGTGTGTGTTTTTAAGTGTGAATTCAGTGTGTGTTTTCAGCATGAATAGATAACCCCACAACCTCAAATGAATATTTAGCTAGGTGTCATCTTTTATCTCCCATGCCACTATTTTCTTGCTTCGCCTTAAAGCTTTTTTCTTCATGCTCAATTAGTCATCATCATAAAAAAACCTTGGTCAATATTGTAAGTGGAGTTTAATGTTTCATGGGTTATTCATAGCTTTTGTTGGAGCATGAAATCTGTGTCTTTATGACATCTTGTACAGTATAAAATTTCAATGTTTTGAGTTTTATGCAAAAAAAAAAAAAAAGATTAAAGTTTTTGGGGTTTTGAAAATCTTGATGATCATATAAAGTTGCATTAAAGCATAAAGTTTATGTCTTTATTATACTTTCTATAAAATTTTCAATTGGGTATTGATTTTTATGCAAAAAGATTGAAAATTTTGTCGGTTATTTACAGATTTTGGGAAAATATTGAGTTTTCAGAATCTTGCAAGGCAAGATTGCATGTCTTCTAAGGTGTTGATGATCACATTTATTAAGTAATTTAACTGCCAATCAAATTGAAGAATTTTGGGTGGTTATGCTTTTCATTTGGTTCAAAGTTTGGGGTTAAATTGAGTGAATCTTTATTTGAGGACAATTGTGTAAAGAAAGTGAAAAAGTAAGAAAAAGTATTGATTCTTTGCCTACAAAAGAATTCTGTAGTTTCTTGAAGTTTACTCTGTTGTAAAGGTTGAGAATTTGAAATTGAAATTTTGGTTAAAGAGCTTTTGCCAGCTGCACATTTGTTCTTGTTCATATCATCAAAGTCTTCCTAACTTAAGGTACCTTTTTCTGTTTGTATTTCAATAAATCAAACTTTGCATTCTGTAAGCTAATGTTTTTTATTACGCGTATAATTTTGTCATGTTCTATTGACACATGCCTTTATGTGTATTTGTTTGTGCATTGATTTGGATGATAGTGAAATATAAGACCAAAATAATTGAAAAAAGTTATTGAAATAGTGAAATGATTTAGCATTTTAATTGTGTTATGGTTTTTTGGTTTGTTACTTGTTGCATAATTCGTTTTTGGCTCGGACTTGTTTGTCTTCATTTAGAGATGCATATAGGGAGAATGCAAAATAGAGGAAACTGATAGCAACAAAAGGAACCTTAGAATGTCCAGAATTTATCAATACAAACATGTGATTTGTGGTCCTAATGCCTGGTCTTTGCAGACGAAATAACGGTGAGTTTGATGGTGTCAATTTGTTCTGTAAAATGTTTCTTGTTTTATATCTTGTTTTCTTGAAAAGGTCCACAAACTGATACATAAATTTCTCTAGAAGTGATATTTACTGACCACCTAATGGTTGTAGAGATATTCGATCCTTTTTAGCATTTACTAATTTCTTATATTCGTCATGTTATCTTTGTCAGGTTTAGCGTCGTCTGTTAAAGTCAAATAACTCTCCCTTCACCATGGCAAAGAGATCAAAAAGACATCAAGCGAAACAAAGTATAGATCAAGCTGGTTGTATGTGGGGATTGATTAGCCTTTTTGATTTCCGCCATGGTCGAACTACCAGAAGGCTGCTTTCAGATAAAAGGATGGTGTCCAAAGATGGTATTGGTAAGCATCTTGTTCTATTTTGAAAACAAAAACACTATTGCATTGGTAGAGTTTCTGAATTTTTTTTATGACCAATGAAAATATTCTCTTGTTATACTATATCTGAAAATTCTTAGGATTCGCAGCTTCTGATCCTACCTCCGAAGTGGATATGCTCAATATTTCTGAAGAAAGGCATGTAAGCGTTGAGGTAATGTTATATGATAGCCGGCAATTTTGTCCAGTTCACTTATTAATGGATCGATTTTGGCTGTGTTTTGACAAATGGGTCAAATAAAAAAGTTAGCTAAAAGAAATATGTGTGGGTCAAAGTCCAAGCTACTATTCAAAATCACTGTATCAAAAAAGAATTTGAATTGTCATGGCAATAATATTGTTTTAAAGCATAATTAACACATTTTGGCAAATGCTTTTGTGTGTCCACGTACATGACCCCTACTATCATCTAATCGGTTATCAATACTAACAGTTCCCATATTTATTCAGGACATCACAGAAAGTGAAACCCCTATAGTTGATGTAGTTAGGACAAGTATGAAGGAACTCCTGGAAGAAGAGATGGTCAGCGAGCAAGATTCCACAAAGCAGGCAGACGGTGATGAAGACAAATATTTAGATTCAGAATGTTGCAGCCAAGTAGAAAAAACTACAAATGATCATGAAATCTGTATTAATTGTCAAGATTCATCCCAGAAAGCCTCACATTATAGCGATCTTGAAGCTCTAATGAAAGAGGTCTTAATAATTTATCAGAACTGTGATATCGATGAAGGGCGAAATAATACTTTTTCGATTGTTGAAGAAAAACTGAGTGCAGCAATTGAAGTGTTCATGAATGAAAAGTCGACTGATGAACATTCCAAAGATTTCATCGACACGTTTCAGATGTTAACATCTAACAAAGAAGTGTTCTTGAAACTTCTTCAAGATCAAAATTCCGTTAATTCAAATGAAGACCAAAAGTCAAAGTCAAAGTCTGTAGAAAACGAGCCAAACAATCCAAAACGGGAAGTACCCGTAACTCGAAAACACAGAAACTTCTTCAGAAGAAGGAGCAAGTCACATGAAAGTATACCGTTAAGCAAGATCGTGATTTTGAAGCCTAATTCTACTGATGACCGATTCAAAGTGGAAAATGACGTTCATAGTGAAAAAATTACTTCCCATTTTTCATTCATGGAAATGAAAAGACGGTTCAAAAATGCAATGCGAAAAGAGCATAAACCGCAGATTCATGAAAAGACAGTACTTGAAGGAAATAATGGATGGAGTTCACCAAACAGAGATCATTTCTATACGGAAAAATTTGCTAGAAAAATCGGAAGGGTTTCAAAGTTAAAAGAATCTGAAATAAAACCTAAAGAAATTGAAGATAATGAAGAAATTCGTGGTTCTCGTCAGCATATTTCTAACATATATATCGAGGCGAAGAAACATTTATCAGAGATGCTAAGCAATGGCGATGATGAAACAGATTTAATGATTGAGAACCTACCCAAAAAATTAGGAAAGATTCTTTCGTTTCCTGATAACAACACTCTTTCTTCTGGTGCTAGTTCTAGAAAAGAGGACGAGCATGACTTCGTGACTGCAGAAATGAGATTGTTACCTGGTGGGGATTTTCATTCACTCAACGATAGTCAACCAAGTGTGGCTAATGTTGATCTTAAAGAGAAATCAAAAGTACCTGATCAAATTGGTGCTGATACATGCATGGAGGGTACTCCGTCTTCTATGATGGAAGATACGAGTCTCAAAGGTATTGGTTGGTTATATTATAAGAAAATTGACAAATATACAGAACTTCATCATATTGCTATTAATAGAAGTAATTTTGGGGTTAAATAATGTTTAGCTTCATTTGATATATGTTTTCTTGATACTAATGCAGGAGTCCAAGAGGTAAATAAACCAGAATATCAAGAAGAAATGGAAGCTTCGTATGTATTTTGTGAACAATGTAGCTCTCCAGAGAGCATGCATGATGAAGATCATGGTGAGATTGTCGAAGTATTTGATGAAGAAAGATCTCCGAGATGCTTCGAATTGGTAACACTCCGCTTCACACTAAGTCACTAATGTTAACAATTTCAAACTCATCTAACGATCTTATTTATTTTACAAATAGACCGCAATATAAAAATAATGTTCAATGATGCAAATAAATGGAACCAAAGTGTGGTAAACTTTTAAGTTTGAGCTAAAGTTTAGATTTTCAGTGTTTAAAAGCGGTTTTTTAGATCCGTTTTTAAGATTTAGATCGTTTTGGAAGTCGGAAAGATCATTTGTAACATTTTAATCTAATGCTTTTACTAGAATCATTGACGCTTTTGACTACTGCTTGTTAAACATCTTACATTGTAAATGCCTTTTCTACTATTTAAACATTTTTTCTACTGATTTGCAGGATCCGCCTGAAGAAAATGAGTTCTGTTCTCCAATGCGGTCTTCACAATATAAAATGATTGAAGAGCCTGAGAGTAGTTCCAGTGATAGAAGTGGAAGGCCGAGTCCCGTATCTGTTCTCGAGCCACTATTTTCAGATAATGAAATCAGCCCTGCAAGCAACATCTCTCGACCTGGTGAGCAACTACATTATGCTACCTTTATGACAAAAAACTTTCCATTTAAGGAAATTACTGCATTTTTGGTGAAATTAAGTTTAGAGACGGCAATTTCAATCCATGTATCTATGAACGGGTCAATTCAGTTTATTTTACTTTTAATATTTTACCTTATTACCCAACATGCCAATTTCCATCTCTAATTAACCTCGTGTAAACTTTTCAGTCGAGTATAGAATTCAACCCCTCTGCATTCAGTTTGAAGATCAAGAAATATGTACAAGAAACTGCATGGAAAACGAAGAATCTGCATTTGAATACGTTGAAGCAGTGTTACTAGCTTCTGATTTCAACTGGGATGACTTCGAAAACAGATGGCTTTCCTCAGCCCAAATACTTGATTCATCATTATTCGACGAAGTAGAAATCTTTTCTAGTCAACCATCTTATAACCAAAGGCTACTCTTTGATTCCACTAACGAAATTCTGAAAGAGGTATGCGATTGTTACATTGATTTCTTTTCATTCGTTAGACGGAAAATTCAGCCGGTTCCTAAAGGAGAGAATCTGATAAACGAGGTATGGGAAAGAATAGAATTGCATTCCACAAACAACTATCCTCTTTCTTTGGACCATCTCATTAAGAAAGATTTAGAAATATCGAAAACATGGATGAATCTTGGTTGTGATTCAAGAGAAATGGTGTCTGAAATCAACGACTCAATATTTGAAGATATGATAGATGATACAGTCTTGAGTTTAGTCAATGATCATGTTGATAGTGAAACTTAACGTGGATATAAGTTTGGGATAGAAGGCTCGTTGTTGGTGTTTTTTCTAACTAGATGACATAGTGACCATGTAGAGAGTTTGGTGTGTTTGTGTGTGTGTTTGGCTTTGATGCGTGTTGATATAGCTTCTTTTTGGTTATTTTTACATAATAGTTCTAGACATGTACAAAACTATATCATAAATGGCATTTCCCACCAAATAATGCTTGTAGTTAGTTATGTTTCTTGTTATTGCTTTTATCTAAAGACCATATCGTTTGTTAAGCTGTTACATAGTACATTGTTGCTTGTACATTTCTTATGGTATTTTGACACCTTTTCTCTAGTTCTTATACTTGGAACAAACCCGTCGTACAGGATGTTATAAATCTTAATTTCCTGAACTAATATGAGATAAAAGAACCTTGATTCTAAAATCTGTAAGTGTACCAATATGTGAATGTTCATCTATGTACTTGAACCGTATCAAACACTAAAATATGTATCAAAATTCAAGATGCATCATCAGGTATGTATGATCCTATCGGAATCCCCATATCTTCATCATGTAAATATGCATCATGAAGTTAATCTGGACTTGTTACAACAGAAAATGTTACTAAATTGGCCGAAGCATCATGCCCATACTGCCATACATGATGCATCTTCAGTACAAAACATAGTTTCTTGAGCTTTTCTAGTCGACCAATAAACCCATAGTAATAATTCAAATGCAGATCAGAATATGAATATTGAAAGTAAAAACAACCAAAAGTTGTGTGTATCATGCGATCCATTAACAAAATCTCAAAGAAACCCCGGAAAAATGAATTTGTCCCAAAAGTAACATCACCAATGCCTTCTCATAACCATAGACGTTTCATAACTAAAATTTAAAACATTTTACCAAATCGTCCAGCAATAGTCATCAATTACAGTACCATAGAAATATGTTCCTAACATTAGCATACATGTCCAAAAGATGAATCAAGATAGTAAAGCATTTAAACAAGTCATCCAACATAAGTTATGAGTAACCATCAAATGCATATTAGTTTGATCTCTGAATGAAGCAGGGTGCAAAAGAAGCCAAGGATCTCCCTTCAACCCGAACTGCAAAAGAAAAGGTTTAGTCACGCATAATGAACTCGTTCAGCCACAAAAACAAGGCACATATAAAAAGAGACTTATTTTAAAAGCTTAAGAAACAAGAGCCATGTAACTTACAACTTATAGCACACAGAGAGAATTGCTCAGCGTTGTTAACTAACCATACTTGATAATGTTATCCTAATTTGAGATTAAGCTCATAGTTTCGCATACATAATTTGACTCGGTACGAAATATAAATAACAGATATCACTACACTAGCATGTAATCATCACACATATGACATTCTCAGTATAATACATATATTAGAGATATATAGAGATCCTCTTGCCTTTTAATTCATGAACTATTTAAATTTACTTCAACTGGGTATATGTTTTCTAAACGTTTCTCCAATTTGACCTTCCCTGAACGAGAACCCTGATTTTGTTTAAACTTAGAATTTCCTAGCTCACAAAGTGTACACATTCGAAGGCTTGGTCAACAAAATGGATTACCTCTATATTATTGTTTATGGGTCATGCAAGTAATCTTCACTACTACAAAAATTGCATTAGAGTCCTCCCATTAAAGTCCAGTTGTAAAAACCGACTTTAAAGGGATAAAGCCTGGTTATCAAAAAGGTTGCAATTGATTGCTCATCTGTCATTTGCTGCCGCTTGTCACCTAAACAAAAAAGCTATTGTAAGTACTTAGTTTGCTTTTGCAAAAGTTTATAATGTGTTAAACTGACCTAATGTGAATGTAAACCGACAACTTACATGAAGGTTACTAAGATTGTAAAAGATGGAACAAGAAAGACAAGTAGACAACAGTAGCGGTTGGTGAAGAGAAAAATGATGATGGGGTGCTTCAAGAAGCTGATTTTGGAGTCTGAATTGGTGGGTGCCTAAGGAATGCATGACATAGGCCAGAAAGTTGGATGTATTTTGTTGAACCTGATTTGAAGTTCTTGAGGTATATGCGATGATTTCAGGTTGTTGTATTTTATTTAAATTCATGACTTCAGGTTGTTGTTAGTGTTGTCGTTATGGGTATTTTGTTGAACCTGATTTAATCTATACCCCGCAACCCATTACTAAATTGTACTCGATGCAGGAGATACCATCCTAAACAAAAGGCAGTACAATAATTAAAAGCTCTAATAGCATAGTGATATGAATCGTTGGGGCCAAGTTTACAAACGCAAGAGTCGAGGGGGTTAATTGCTATTAACTATTAGTCAATAGTCAATAGTTAATTATGGTCAATAGTTAATTGCCATTAACTATTAGTCAATGGTCAA
>BQNB010030290.1:0-20986 GCA_026074375.1 Tanacetum coccineum
AAATGAGATAGATGAACTACATGCCCTAGGGTCTCTTTTTATACACCAAGGAACCCTAATGGGCTTACAATGCATTTTCTACTCATACATATCTTTTTCTAAATTATCTTATACATATCTCTTTAGTAGTGCTAAAATAGACTAACAGTACTAACTAAGTGTAACAGCAGAAACTCTTCTAGCAGTAGTAACATTTTGTACTGGCAGTACTAATATTACACTAGCAGTAGTAATGACTTAGAACTTTTTATTCAATCTTGAGCAGCAGCAGTAACTCCAACCAGCAGTTATAACTTGAACCAGTAGTAGTAATAGTTAAGAATCCTTTTATTCCCAACATAGTCTTTGGTGTTTAAAATGAAGCACTTGCTCCCAAACACTCTAAAATAATCAAGAGTAGGTTTCCTACCTCTCACGAGTTCATAAGATGTTTTTCTTAGGATGGAAATTAGGATTCGGTTGAGAATGTATGTTGAAGTATCTACAGCTACGAAGCACCTCTTCGCCCTACTTCACTCCTCGAGTATCCTACTTGAGATGTCACTATGTCAACAAGATCCCTTTAGGCGGAGAAAACCGTTTACATGTCGCTTAAGTTATTTTCCGACACTAAGCTAAATGTCGAGTCCTAATCTTAGCTAGAACCAATCTACCACTTCACAATCAATACACAATCACTAGATCTACACTATCAAATTTTCACACAATCCGAATCACACAAATACACAAGATAATTACAATAGAGATTTGGTACTTAGAAGAAAAGAGGAGAGATCACTAAATAACAATTCGTTTATTGGCGAATATGAATGTTCTTCTGTTGCACTTGAATGAGAGGGAAGAGGTGAGAAGAAGAGATTAGATCACTTGAAACAAGATCTAAGAATGTTAGTGATCAAGAGATTTAGAGAGAGAAAGAATATTTTTAGAAAGAGAAAGTTGTCTGAAAATTTCGTGCAGAGAGGTCTGATTTTCTACAAGGAATAGAGCAGTATTTATAGGCAGGAAAATTCAACGGTCACTGGGGCCGGTCCCGGCCGTCCTAGATATATAAGGGGGCCGCCCAGTAGACTACGCTCCTTTTTTTGAGGAAGGTTATATCTGGTATGGAACCTTCCATTTTGGGGGGAAATTTTGAATTTCAAATTTTAAGTTTTTAATAAAACTTTTCATTAAAAAATATTTTGTATAATTATTTTTGTGAAAAAACCGGGGCAACAAAAAAACAAACCAACTAACCCCCCACCAAAACACCACAAAACACCAACCCGAAACCGCCACACCACCCGACACCCCACCCAACCACCAAAACAAACCGGACGCCGGACGGGGGGAACACGACACCCGCCTAACCGCACACAGGGACGACCAAAAACCAAACTACTTAACAAACCCCGACCAACAACCACAACCCCACCACCACCGCACACCCCAAACAACAACCAACGGGGGGACCACGCACCACCCGAACACCACAAAAAAAACCACTCACAACACCCCCCACCACCACCCGGACACACTACGACCCCCCCCACACTGCCACACACCAACACCAATACCCCCCGTAAACACTTACAAACCCGGGAACGACCCCGGGAACCCCGCAACAACAAGCCAACCGCAACGGGGGGGCGGATGACCAAAGAGAATCCATATGAAGGAGTTCTAAGCATCAAGTTCGTTTGAAACTAATATCTTAGCCTAGTGACTATGTGAGCCTTGGCTTTCATTTTGCAAGCTCACAAAGTTGTTGATCAAAACTAAGCTTGGGTAAGTTCTACTAATTCCTTAGATGCTAACGATTGAATGAGAACGCAATTTTGCGTGACCTATATCTCAATCACAACGTAGAATTTCATCATCGTTGCAAGACAAACTTGATCTTTGGGCTTATTTCCTAATTTCATACACTTATAAGCAATTCTTTCTATACCATCGTACCTATGACCTTACCATCCTATAATTTTATTATCATGTTTTTAAAGAAAGTTTACTCTACACTTTATTAACCATATTGTCCTATACTTAACAAGTTAAAGCTAAGTTATCACATGTCTACCATATCTAATTTTGAGAGGTCATTCAAAATCGTACATTTGCCAATGATGTTACCATGAAGATTACTACCAAAAATAACATTACCTCCGTTGTATTCCTTATAGCTTGAGAAAATCTTTCGGTTACTCGTCATGTGTTTGGAGCATCCGCTACCCTTTATCCACTCATCCGGTTCCAAGTCGACTCCAAGGCATTTCTATTTATATAAGGTAACACCTGAAACAATGGTCCCCATAATACACATGAGTCCAATAGTTGTTGGTGCTAAACATCCTTGCATTTGATGCAATTGGTTGGATGGACAAGGAAGACACATCTACCACATGGCATGTAACTTTGAACTTGGGATTGTGTATTCCAAGTTACGGAAAGGCCAACGTGTTGATTTTGTCGACCAATGTTTCTTTTTTTTTGTTGTGTGTCTTAGGACGAAATAAATTATTGATGACTCTTCTAGGTAGTGGAGTTTTTGATCTAAAATTAAGTTTTAAAAATCCAACAACCGGGTTTTGATAATGGCTTATAAAATTGTTTGACTTCATTATCACTAGCAACTGGAACTTTGACGTTGTTTACTATTATGTGTTTTGGTCTAGGACCCAAAATAAGATTATTATGAAAAGACACCACTTTTCGGAGATCTAGGTGTACCAACTGGTGGCGGTCCCATAATTGTTTTGGGAGCCGCCTGAACACTTTGGGGGCCGCCCATATTTATGGGACCTCCATCAGAAGATGCCTTTTTCTGAGCTTTCATAAATTTTATTTCTTTAGTTCTACTAGATGATGCTTCAAATGAATTAAATCCTAAACCTAATTTTCACTGGAGTTTTTGATTACTTAACATTTCATTTAGACATTGTGTACTTTTTTCAAATTTATTTTAACCTATGACTTCCACTTTGAGTTTTTCTTCTTAATTTTAAGCATATGAATTTAACACATTCAGATCAACCCCCTTGTTTTCTCTGAGTGTAGACACTTTTTTCCTTTAGAACACTAGTTCTGCTTTTTCTAAAATTATTCTAGTGGCTTTTAATAATATTGTTTTTAGTGATATCTCTTTAACTCATTTGCAACAGTTTATCAATATTCATTGTCTACTCTACAACTAAAGTCATCTATTGACAGTTCTCATCACTAAAGTAGAGGATTCGGAACACACCTCACATAAATGCTTGAGCTACTAACACGTTTCGTTATTGACTTTCTCATCATCTTCTTCACCGCTATCACTCCAAGAACCTCAGACAAATGCTCTTTGGTTCTTATCTTTCGGTGGTTTTGGACATTCTCCAATAAGATGATTTGGGTCACCGCATCTAAAGCATTTTCTATCACCCTTTACCATTCTTGTCGTCTCGGCTTCTTTGGAACGTCTTTTTGTCATTCCGAGGTTGTCTCACGAATCTACCTCTTCTCTTGAAGAACTTCTTGAAGTCTTTTACTGCCATGGCGTATTCTTCGTCTTCACTTCCAGAAGTCGAACACTCTTCATCAAGAGATAGTGACGTTAAGTCTTTCGACTCTTCAATCGCAATGTGTGCTCTTTTCAAACTTGGTTAGTTTAAGAGCTTCCTCTTTAATCTTTTCATTTTCAATTTTAAGCATATGACATTTTACACATTCGAGATCAACTCCCTTGTTTTTCTCGAGTGTAGACACCTTTTCTTTTAGAATACTAATTTCCTTTTCTAAACTAAGTTCTAGCGCTTTATCTTTATTTTAGTGATATTTCTTTAAACTTATTTTGCACAGTTTATCATATTCATTATCTAATACTAAATCATCTATTGACGAGTTTTCATCACTAAAATAAGAGGATTCGGAGCATACCTCACTTGATGCTTAAGTTACGAGACACGTTTCGTTTTTGACCATCTCATCATTTTCTTCACCGCTATCACTCCAAGAACCTCTGACAAAAGCTCTTTGGTTCTGGTCTTTCGGTGGCTTTGGACATTCTCCAATAAGATGATTCGGGTCGCCGCATCTAAAGCATTTTCTATCACTTTTACCGTTTTTGTCCTCTCAGTTTCTTTAGAACGTCTTTTTGTCGTTTTGAGGTTGTATCACGAATCTTCCTCTTCTTTTGAAGAACTTCTTGAAGTCTTTTACCGCCATGACGTACTCTTCGTCTTCACTTCTGAAAGTCGAACACTCTTCACCACCAATTCTTTCTTAGCCTTTAAAGCAAGAGATTTTCCTTTCACTTTGCTTTGACCTATTTCTGAATCTTTTTTAATGATCTTATTCGTGAACTTGAGGTTCCCATAATTCAACAAGAAATAGTGACGTTTAGTCTTTCGACTCTTCAATCCGCCGTGACAATTTGCTCTCCATTTAGGATGTAGACCCTAAAAACTTCCAAACATAGTTTCTTGCTAAATAACCGTTCATTCAAGAGCTTTTAGACTATTAATAAATAGGATTAAAATTTAGCAAAAGCACTATCTATAGATTCGTCTTTTGGAAATGATGTAATGTTCAATGTTTGAACCAAAAGGTCGATCTTATTATCTTGACCTTACTATTACCTTGGTGGGTGATTACACAATTTTTCTAAATTTCTTTTGCCGTATTACACATGAAAATTCTTTCATATTCTTTCATAGGAAAATCATTATAAATAACCATTTTAGCTTCGTTATTTTTTTCAGGTCTCTTTTTAAGATCATCACTTTATTTTTCAAAAGGGATAACCTCATCTAATTTGGTTTCGATTTTGTTCCAATAGTTTGAAAATCACCATGGAATAACAATGCCAAAGATCTAGATCTTTAATTTAACATATGCTCGAAACTATTTTTCCAATAAATAAAACTACACTTTCAAAGGTGCTTGCATAGATTGCCCTTCTAGATATTTGTCGAAACATAGATCGATGCGAAACTTTAAAATACTGTTATATTTTTAAAAATCTTGAGTACCTGGATTCATGATACCATTGTGAAAACTTAAGGAGAGGTTGAATAGTTACACTTTCATTTTAACGTTTTTAAAAGTGTGCTTTTCAAATATAAGATACGAGTTGTATGTTTAACAATTCAACAATATGAAAAAACAATATAAAAATTCAAAACTAAAGCTAAATAACAATGACAATAATATGAAGAGATAAGGAAAAGAACAATCAAACCAAGACGCCAAGATTTAATAGTGGTTCGGCTACGAAGCACCTCTTCGCCCTACTTCACTCCTCGAGTATCCTACTCGAGATTTCACTATGTCAACAAGCTCCCTTTAGGCGGAGAAAACCTTTACATTTTCTTAAGAAGTTATTTTCTGACACTAAGCTAAATGTCGAGTCCTAATCTTAGCTAGAACCAATCTGCCACTTCACAATCAATACACAATCACTAGATCTACACTATCAGTATCAATTTTTACACACAAACCGAATCACACAAATAACACAAAAAATTACAATAGAGATTTGGTATTAAAGAAAAAGAGGAAGATCACTAAATAACAATATCGTTTATTGGCGAATATGAATGTTCTTCTGTTGCTCTTGAATAGAAGACGAGTAAGAAGAAAGAGATTAGATCACTTGAACCAAGAACAAAGAATATTAGTGATCAAGAATTTAGAGATGAGAAAGAAGAATTATATTAGAGAGAAAGTATCTGAAAATTTCGTCAAAGAGGTCTGATATTCTTATAAGGAATAGAGCTTTATTTATAGCAGAAAAATCAACGGTCACTAGGGCATTCCCTGCGGACCTAGATATATAAGGGGCCGCGAGGCTATAAGGGGGCCGCGCCAGTAGACTACGCTCCCTTTTTTGTCTTTTTTGTGGGGAAGGTTGTATCTGGTATGGAAGCTTCCGTTTTGGGGAAAAAATATAAATTTCAAATTTTAAGTTTTTAATAAAACTTTTCTTTTAATTAGAAAATATTTTGTATAATTAATTTTGTGAATTTTTTTTGTAAAAATGTAATGGATAAGAGAAAAATATTTTCTTGATCACTAGTCATGCTTAATATTTAGTTATTCATTACCTTAATGATTACTTAATTCAGAAATGGAAATTTTTACTATCAATATTTTGTAAACGTTTAATTTATGTAAACGTTTTAAACATTTGTATTATCAAAACGTTGAGAGGTCAAAAAATATATATAACGTTTTTAGACATTATTTATATTAACAGAATTCGTCAAACCGGTCAAGGCTATCTCTACACCTTAAAGCACCTCAAAAACACTTGACCGAATACTTCTTAAGCTCGAAGAACAGATTAATTTCTTACTAAAAGGGTCTCGGCCAACACTGAGACCTAGCTCAACGCACATCCCTCAAGCTTATGCTGAAGCGATTTATTCAAACCCCCACCGACAAAACCAAAATGGGCCACCAAAGCAGAACTCCTTCACTTTTCATGAACGTACCGGTCCAAACCCTCAGCCCTAGGCGTTAGGATCCACTTTTAAGGCTCGAGTACGGGACTACATGGCAGTACACACCGAAAGGATGGAAAGATTTGAGAATGCCATTTTTAAACAGCGAGAGGAGATCAAGGATAGGATGGCTAAAATGTTCGGACTTCTTAAGGAACTCACAACTAGCAGGGCTCCCAAAAAAGTGTTGATCAGAGAAGAGGCTAAATCCCCCGTCACTAAAAACGTAAATTCTATATCTCTCGCTAGAGAAGAATAAGAAAGGAACGACAATGATGATATGGCTAGCCGAGGGAAAAGAGTACGATGGCATAAGCAGAACAGATACAAGAAATGCGCCCAGTAAAGGAAGCTGGAAGGAGAAAACTAAAAAATATAAAAAACAAAAGGGAAAGAAGGGGAAGGAAAAAGCTCCGAAATGGAACCAAAAACAAATCAATCAAAAGAGCTAAAAGAGAAGAAACAACGGAGGCATCCAACTCTCAGCCCGTAGGGTATTACCTGAAACATAGGATCAATGAAAAACTAATCGAGGGACTTGTTGATAATCATAGGTTCAATGACTCCCTGTTAGGAATCCGAGTTGGAAAAGTAAAAGGAAAGACCTATAATTTGTTACCTAGGGGGCCTGTTTATGAAGCAATCCTTAGAAAAAAGATAACAAGGAAGGAGGACATTGGAGGAAATTTTGAAATACCTTGTAACATAGGAGTCCTGAAATGCATGAACACCCTATTAGACCAAGGATCCGACATAAACGTCATGCCCCTCTCTACCTACATGAAACTAACAAAACTAATCCGACGAAAGGCCTGCTGAGCACGACATTAGACTCTCCCAAGCTAGCCATCAGTATACCTAATAACCATTAGAATAACATAGGGACGTGTTAGTAGATGTTGCTGGGTATGTATACCCCATGGACTTCATGATTTTAGACATAAAGGAAGACGAAAAAAGGCCCTTTATCTTAGGAACACCATTCCTGACAACGGCTAAGGCCGTGATTAAGTTCGATAAGGGCATCATAACTCTAAGATCTGGAAAGATTAATATAAGTTTTCATAGGATACCTGAATCCCTCTATAAGTTCAAGAAAGGGATTAAGAACGATATAGAGCCTATAGCCCCCACTATGACCGTAAATAGGCTAGTCTTGGAATGGGAAGAAAAGATAAAACTTCAACCAGAAAGGAGTTGAAGTTTGACCAATGGAGTAACAAAAACTCAGAAATAAGCACCCGCTCTTCGTCAAAGAAAAAAAAAAAAAGATGATGAAGGATTAGTCACGTAAGATGTGGACTCGAGTCTAGCTAAATACTCATAAAATAAGTAAAGCGCTTCTTGGGAGGCAACCAATGCTATTTTTCCTTCATATAGGAAAGTGTCGGTGTTTTAATTCTTTTCATTTTTCTTTATGTGTTTAATCAATTTGTAATCATAGCTTGTTAGTTTATAACTTAGTCTTATTTACAATCAAAGGTATTTTGCAACAAAATAAGTGTAGGGGAAATATCCGGTTTTTAAGAACCAAGTCAAACATTTAAAATGAATTGTTTAGATTAATTCGCGTCAAGTTTCGAGTCATATGATTGTATTGACTAATCTCAGGTTTCATGCAGCAATTTCATACAGGAAATAACTTATATAATCGTGTGCAGGACGTTTTTCAAAGAAAACAAAAATAAAAATTTTGCTCAGAGCCTGGAGACGGCATCAGGATTAATCTTAACGGCGTCGTGAGCCCAGCTACAGGAAAATTTGAAATAAATCAAGTATTACCGTAAAATAAGTTTGGCAATACAACATTTAAAATTTGTAATCTTATTATAAACCTGCAAAACCTAATGATTACATCATTACACTCAATCCTATCTTTTACTACTTTCATAGAGTCAAAACCCTAAATTCTTGTTGTATATATATATCTATCCCACCGATTTTATATTTGGTGTAGTTGTCTTTGTCTTTGATTACATGTTATATTTGATGAGAAGAAGCTTGTAAGTTCTTAGGAAGTTTCATTAGATGATTCTTGGAGAACAATTTAACCAGTTATCGCATGTTTCTTCTCCATTATTGAGCAAACCAAGGGAGTACTAGTTTCTTTTACTTGTTTTCTTTTCCCTTTATTCATTTTTACGGATACTTCTATAGAACATTGGGGACAATGTTCAACTTAAGTGTGGGGGGAAATAAGCATTAGAAACTATTCCTTCATTTTCCATTTGCTTGTTCCTTAAAATGATGGGTAATATATCGAAACATAGCATAAAAAGGTAATTTTAACCAAAACTTAAAAATTTTTATGACACATACCGACGAAAACCGAGTATTAATAGCGTCTCATGGATAGGGATGCGTATGACTAGCACAAAAACACTCAAAATTCCACCTAAAAAATGTGAGGTTCGCCTTTAGATCTATTCGGGTATCTATTATTGATACCCAAGATAGTTTATACCTTTAGCTTTCTCGAGTTAAGGTTCGAATGCAGTCATATATGTATATTCTGTCATTACGGATGTATACGTATGGTCTTTGTCGCCTTTTCTGGAGCATTGGTATCGGCGTTAAATTATATGAGTGTACCGGTAGTATATTAAATTCTAGAACTTGTTTTTGTGAGGCATCTCGAGACCGCATAGTAATTATTAGGATTTGCTTGATAAGAGGCACTAGGACTAACCCATGTTTTAAACCTGTAATTGTTATGATGGTCACACCGATCATATAACTATCCCACACCCTTGCCATGCACTCATTTTTAGTGCATGATACCCCTAGTAAAACCCACCGAGCCTATCCTTTTCATGGTTGTCATAATTTTCTAGTTAAGCCAGACTATTAATGAAGAGCATTGTCACCCTTAAACTAATCGTTACACCCAAATCGCCTTAGCCTACCTTATATGTACTCACCTTTAGTACATTATTGTTTTGACCCAAGTTAATTATTGAGTACATGGTTACTAAGTCATTATCCTTGTAAATACTATTTTGGGACGATTGGGATTCATGGTAGTATTCATCTTATGAAGAATTGGGGAAGAAGTAATTTATTACCCCCAATAGAGCTCAATAAGCTCCATGTTATTTTGATCCACCTCAAATCGAGTCATTAGTTAGATTGTAATTATCGAGTATGTAAAAGTTCAAGTGTAGGGGTGTATCTATAAACCCTCATGATGTATTATATGTTTAAGCAATGGCAGAGCAAAAATGTACAAAAAAATGTATTTAAAAAAAGAGTGAAAAAATGTACGGGCTGCCACTTGCTTATGTTTATATTAGAGTCAAGAAAAGAAAAAGAAAGAGATTGATGTAGAGTTGTGTAGAGTTTGTATATCTTTGTCTGAGTCTTGGGTTAGCAACCAAATCAGCGTGTATTCGTATAAATAATTAGCTAACCCTTTCACCTCAAATTCACCCAAAAGTCACTCCCCAAATGTATCCAATATGTTTTTGTTTCCACTTATGTTATCTTACACCTACACCTCACAACCCTTTAAAAGACCTCTTTGACAGTAATGAATAATACTTGCGCCTAGCGGTGGACGTTTAATCCTTTACCAAGCCTTGGTAATTTATATGCTATGACAGGTAATAAGTGTTGATTTTTCGTTTCCCCATTATGTTATAATTAATTTTACACCCGAGTGAAAGAGAGAATCCCAAACACTTATGTGATGTGCTAGTATATACTTTCTGTGCTTTTAATTACGAGGTCTAGAAGGTTGTGTTGTAAAATGCTTTTAAAGAGTAGGTTAAATGCACCCAATATTGCTATTGTCTAGGTAGAAAAGCCCATTTACTTGAGGACAAGCAAATCCCAAGTGTAGGGGTATTCGATGAGGTATCGTTTTATACACTTTTGGGGGTCATTTAACCTCCTAAATCATGTAAATATGCCCAGATTATGTGCTTAATAGTTTGTTTTCAGGTTTTTAGCACTTGGATGGCATTTGAAGGAAATACACGTGACTTGGGCTCATTTGGAGAAGAAACGGACAAGACTACGGACCTACACCAAATCTCTTGAAGAATTATGCATACAACGCGTGGAGATGGCGTCACAGGCATAAAGTGACGCCGTCGCAATCTATCTGGTGACGGTGTCAGGAAAATGACAACAGCGTCAGGACGTGGCCGACTTAAAAGAGGATCTAGAATCATCTACATGGCGACGGCGTCAGGACTTTAAAGCGACGCCATCGCAGCAATTTTCCTATATATATTAAACCAAAATTAGGGTTTTAAGTGTGTAACTTAGTATAATTTTAAGGAGACGAACCCTAGTCGTTCCAGCAGCTTTTTAGGTCGTTTTTAGGGCCACAAAACCCTATTGTAACTACTTTTAATCCATGTTTTAATCAAGTAAGATTGTTTATCATTAATTATTCAATATGTCTATGTGTTGTTTGATTAATTTATGTTCTTGCTTTATCTTTAACATACTAGGCTAACCATCCTTTGTATTTACTTATGATTACATGAAACTTAAGTTATAGATCCTTTTGATGTTGCTTCTTGTTGATGGATGTGCGCATTAGGCTCTAGAAAACTAGCCATAAGATATTAAATTGGCATAGACGTCTAAGGAAACGCGAGTGTGTAAAAAGGATACAATCGATAACAGTCTTCATACTACCTTACCCCTAATATGGTTGATCCCTCTTAAGATATTTCACATGCATTTAATATACTCTTAGGGGCCTTGTAATAGTCTTTATACTACCTTACTTGTGTGTTGCCCTAACGGAATATTAAATAGACGGCGGGTTCATGTAATCCGTTCATGACCTAGGAAATACTTACACAGATCATCACATGTGTGACAAGGCAACAGATCTAGGATAAGCAATCTGAGGAGTAGTGCATGATTAGGTAAATACATTTTTTTATCATAAAGTTATCACCAGTAGTTTAGATTATATTTAATTTAATTATTAGTTAATCAAACAAACCTCTCAAACCATGATATTTACCTGCTTTTTATAAATATAAAAATACAAAAAGAATCTTTTCTCAACCCCTTAGAATTCTGTTAGACCGTGTTCGAGCCTTCCCAACCTATTCCTCTAGAGAACGATAACAACCCCCCGAGTCTTGCCTATACTACACTACAACGATTAGGTACACTGCCTAGGGGATTGTAAAACTTCCTGTGAAGTCTTTGCAACCCTCACATCACCAAGTTACATGGCTAATCAAACTGAGCCAATCTTCTCTGCACGCACGGGTTTAGATATAAAATTTGAATGACGTAGTAATATAAATTAGAGTTAAAAACTCTAATAATTATTAAGTTATGTGACGCTTTAGTAAAATATAAATTAATAGTTATGCACAAGTCTAGTTTTGAGTTGTACCAAGAATAACCCATTTTGACCAGATATTAAACTCGTTTGACCTACTATTTTGCCATCTATAATATCTATAATACTAATAATCAACTTACCGTGCATGTTAAGATCTGCATTTAAATTATTCTGCTATGGGCACTTGTTCTGAAATGTTTATGTTAAAGAATTAATTCCAACTTCAGCACACACTTTTCGTTTCATATTAACATAGCTTTGAGACTCTTTTCTATATCCAACAATCAGCACAACACGTCATGGTGCCTGTAACATATATAGAGAGAACATGGAGTTATGAACTTGAATTTGTGATACGTTTGCAGCCACAAAATGAAAGAGAACATCACCATCCCTGAAATAGAAGTAACACTAAATCAGTTACTGGTATTATATCATAAAAATGGCTTATTAGGTATATATGAACCCGTACACTCAAACAAACTATAATATCATGAATTACGCTACCATTGGCGTAAAATGCCTGAAATCCATAGTGGTAACAAACTCAGTAAGGGGTTGTTGGCTAAATGCACTTTAATGTGTTTATCAACTTACGACGTCGATGCTTATCAGCCTATACTAACCTATTATATGGTTACCCAAAGGTGACGATAACTTCTTAATGTGTCTAGCAGATTAAAATAATGAATTTTAGAATATGCCCATTGAAGAAAATTGTTCACACTAAGCTAATCCAAACACCCCCTAAATGACCACCACATGTGTTATGTGCATGAGAAATACGTAACTATTCTTTAAACAAACACCCCCTAAATGACGTGGTCGATGTTTCTCACAAAAGGAAAGACGGAACTATTGTAATCACACATACAAAAGAGAACTTTACACACTACATACGGTCAATAAAATGACGCTTTATCCATCCCTTCAAAAATAAAGCAAAATTTAGGAGCACACAAATGACCTGAATGTTAAGGTGAAAATATAACTATAATTGGGACAAGGTAAAATTGTACAACAAAGGTGAGTACATACCTCGGGAGACCATCTTGTACTAATAGGCAAGCCAACCAAGTTTACAACACCAGTTGACCCTTGAATGCAATATTTCCACTAAACCTCCTCTGCGAGTAAAATGCCTGGAAAATCCTTTACTGCAAGAAATAAAGGAGCACTAACAGGTAAGAAAAGATTTTAGAAATCTAAACAATAAATAATGTAAAACTATTATTTCCCACAAAAGAAATAAGTATTTGCAAAAATCCAAAAAAGAGTCATAATTTAAAATACTGAACAGTGAACACTAATGTCATTTTCTCATTAAAATCGTAACTATATCACATTTTTTAATCAAAACGTAATGTTGGAAAAAGATGAGGAAAAATTATGGGAAAACATGTAAAGTATTGTTAATTCTTCAAATTTATTGATAAGCCACTTTTTTTCTAATTGCCACGCAACATGTTAAGTTGAATGCAGTAACCAGTCCAAAAAGGTTATATTTTCCAAGTAAAACTAAGATCCACAGACTATTCATGAAAATTTAGAAAAAAGATGGACATGATAATTTACTCAAAAAATTACAAATTCACAGACTATTCATGCAACGTTTGAGAATGAATTGAATTTCATAAAAAGCCTAAACAGTTTCTTATATTGCATATAGATCAAGTAATTATTACCTTCTTACCTAGAAAAATGGACTGAGCTTTGGATTTAGATTGAGTCAAAACACATATACTATGGTTATCTGCAATCCAGGGTTATTAAGAATCAGTTGGACTTATATTATGACAGAATGCAAAAATAAAATGAAATTCAACATGGTGCATATAACTATAAGATGCTGACTTATGGCCACATATATACCAGATTCATCAAAAGCATAATACCACAGCTGTTCCGTGCCTATAAGAGCCAATATAATGATCAAGAAACTTATGACCATCACTTGCTTGGACTTTCCTGTTATAATGTTCCTTTTGATGTAGTCATTGAGTCTACAACTCAGACAACAAATAACTATAAGATCTCTTCATATTACCTTATACATTTCATCTGTATTCTATAAAACATCAAGGTCACCTTCATCTACGTTGGTCATGATAAATGCAACCATGTAAACACCTTCATACATTATAAAAATAAAATTAGTTGAAGGAAAATAACAATGTAAAACATGGTCATATGCTACAGCACTATTAAACGCAAATCCAAACACCCCTAATACCCCCGTACACGGTACCTTATTTGTTTTATTCAAGGACATAGATTCTACATTTATGGGAAATGGTCTGAAAAGATATGGGAAATGGTCTGAAAAAGAAGTAGCAGATCTCGCACTTGAAGATATTATCAGCATTAAGCTTAGAGATATTGTTCCAGGACTTCCAGCGGATGCACGTCTCCTAAAAGGGGACCCACTTAAATCGATCAGGCGGCGCTAACTGGTAAGTCATTACCAGTAACCAAGAAGCCCAACGACAGTGTGCTAGTGTATTTGGTTTTCTTCAAAGCTTCATTTTTTGTTGCATCTTCTTTCTTCAAGTACTCCTTGCACACACGAAGGTACAAAAATAGTCATATCCACTATCAAGCAAACATAGTAAAAACACATATCCACTTCATCTCTTCCTTTCTTCGTTCTTCACCTTGCACCTGAACAACAGATATTAAAATCGATTGTTTTATGATTAACAATGGGAAGAGTGAAATTGCAGATCAAGAAAATAGAAAACACAACAAATAGGCAAGTTACTTTCTCAAAAAGAAGAAATAGGCTTATCAAGAAAGCTTATGAACTGTTTGTTCTATGTGACGTGGATGTCGCTCTTATCATGTTTTCTCCTTTTGTCTAACACGATTACAACTCCTCTTATCAAATGAAACCCAATGCTAAATATTCGCCCAATAAACTTCAAAGTAAGGTCACCTTTACCAATATAACTAATGAACAACAATGATCCAGTAACTCAGTTATCATCATATTCACTAAATATTCGCCTACTAAGTTTGAAACTAATGTCATTTTTACAACCCACTACTTAAGCATGACTATCAAACACAAATCAAGGTACATAGACATAGTGACTCATGGACTCATATCTAAACAATCTCAGCTGCTATGCATATAGATAACTACACTAAAGCATTTACATGATGAGTTCGACTTAGTCAGGTTGCATCATATTTAAATATGTTATAACTTCAAACCTAATTGTTATGCTCATATATTTATTATGATTAACTCATAAAGTACCAACATCTAAGAAAAATAGATAGCAAGTAGCAACAGGTATATAAAATATCTAAAAGCTCAGATTCATAAAAAAATTACAAAGACTATACCTCAACTGCATCAGGACCCGTTCTACCACTTCCACCAGTCACCCTCCTACCAACATAAACCTGCCAAAACCACCCTTACCCAATTTCCCTTTGGCAAAAAATTGTTACAGTAACAAACTATAAGATAAATGCAGATACCTTAAACTTCTTCCTAACTAATTCTGTCAAAATTTTGAAAGTAGCTGCTCTTAGTAAGATACCTTAAACTTCTTCCTAACTAATTCTGTCAAAATTTGAAGGTAGTTCTGCTTCTTAGTAACTTTTAAAAATTAAAAGGGTGTTTGGAATAGCGTTGTGCAGGAAATCACATTCGCAAAATGCAAATGCAGTTTTGTAAAGGCAAATCCAAATTCCCCTAAGCGATTCTCGGACAGCGTATTTTGCCTTCACGTAAACATATAAGCAGTTTCATTGTATACAAATACTCAAACTGCGAATCTATTGTATTTAACCATTTTAAACAGCTTTAGTAAGCAATTCAAACACTCCTTATATAGTGATGATCACTTCTGCAAGTGTGTGTAAGTGATATATAGTTTTTACCAGCCATTAGAGATAAAAACATAACCCTACCCGTATATACGTAAATAGGCCAAAATTTTAAAACCTAATTATAACAGATACTTTCTTACCATCTATGTCTTCTCAAGGATGACCCCACATGGACAAATTAGAGGCTCATGAAACACTTTCATATGCTTTTCAATCTCTCAACTATGAAAATCCAGTCCACATTTCTCGCAATGAACGTGGTTCTTAACCTCTTCAGTCCTCAACACTATACCACATCCCTCATGTTGACAAACGACATTATGTCTCCTGCAATACGCCTCGTAAAGTGCTATGGTTCTCAAGGGTATATAATGTTTGCAATTGCTGCATTTTACAGTATCCGCTGTTAAAAAGTATATATACCTCCATACTTCCAAGAATAGCTGCAGGCACTTCAACTAAGTCTTTCAAATTTCTTAGGCAGGTTAACTCTTTTAAGCCTATAAGTATAACACGTTTTATAAGCAAGATATTCAAGCAACAATATACATATAGAATATCAAATTATGATACCTTCATAATTCAAAACAAAATCAATCCTTATATCATCATACATCAAAATTTACCAACTAACCTAATTTGATTTCAATCCAAACAAATTAAATAAAAGATTACCTCTGAAGATGATTCTAAAGCATGTGACAATTTTTTTAATGATGACAAAGTCAGATCTTTGTGTGTTATGGATCACTTAACAAATCAATCATTTAACAAAATAATATTGATACACTGATATCTGACATACTTAATTACCTTATAAATTACAGATGATAAGAGTACCATATTATGAGCATATTGGATTATTGAGTTATAGTTACCGATTATATCTGTAATAGGATTACAAAGCACATACTACCACTATTAGAAATTGGAGATAACCAATATTAAAAAAATATCATATCAAACAAAATCATAAGAAACTAAAACTAACCTTCGAAGATGATCCAGGAGCCGGTGAGAATTTTTGGTGAATGATATAGTCATAGTCATATCTTTATGTGATAATAGTCATTCGATAATTATGAGATTCACAATTGTTAATTAAATTGAAGAAACTGATTTAGCATTGAAGTGAGCGTGATTTCAGGGTTGACTAATTATTCACACTATGTGTTTCCTAATTTTAAATGCAAAAATTAAATACAGAATGATTCAAATTTAAAAATGCAGATTGTGTTTAGTTGAATTAAACTAATTATTTGTTTTTTCGAAACTTAACACAACTACCATTGTGGTCTAGTGGTAGATGAATATGTTGTGGGTTGCTAGACCAGGGTTTGTATCCTGCCAGAGGTAGATTTTTTCGATTTTAAACGGGCCAGAAGGCACAATAAATCCTTAGGTGGTTTGATTATTACTATGTGGCATGTTGAATGCCTACGTATCATTCTTGAATACATAGGTGGCATAAATAGTTGCTGACTGGGATTAAAAATTGCTGACTGGGATTAAAATTGTGCTGACTGAGATTTCTTTAAATATGATGTGGCATTTATGTTGCATGAGGTGTCATTGTTTCATCCTGTTATATATAATCTAATATTTTTTTGTTTTAGATGTTGCATATATTGGTATGTTGATTGATAATTACATATTTTGTGACGATTGATTGACACAAATATATCTTGTTGGTAGGCAAAATTTTCTTGCCATGATTAAATATTTTCCGTGATAATTGCTCGTCGTTAGAAATATATATTGGACTTGCCTTTCTAACTCAGTTTTGTAGCAAAGTCACCATAGCTCGATTCTTTGGTGCCCTCAAGCGAGGGGGAGCACATATCAAGGGGGAACATTTATTCCGTCGGATTAATATTTATGCATCGATGAAGCCGTTTTGATTCTACAAAAAGGGGGAGAAATGAAATAAACTCCACTAAAATCTTGTTTAAAAATAATTTTACATTTAATGAGTTTAAATTTTGTAATCATCAAAAAGAGGAAGATTGTTAATACAAATAATGTCTAAAAACGTTATTTATATTTTTCGACCTCTCTACGTTTTGATAATCACAAAATGTAAAAACGTTAAATATAAATTTAAACATAAACAAATTATTAGTCGTAAATTTTCATTTCGACAATTAATCACTTAAGGTATGAATACATAAATGCTTAATTTATTTAATGATCAAGGTATTTAATTTTTCTCAAACCTTACATTTTTATAAAATGTTACAAACTTTTTTATAAAGTTTAGACAATATATTTTTTATTTTTAAGAAAAGATTTCAATCAAAATAAACATTTGAATTCAAATTTCCCCCCTAAAAATAGATAAAAATGCCCCAGAAAATACCTCCCCAAGAAAGGCTAAAAATGAGAGCGTCCTACAGGGGGCGGCCCCCTGATAGGTATGGGTGGCCCCCTGAGTGATAAGGGGGCCGGCAAGGCAATTAAGGGGGTCAGCCATGTATTTTGGCACCCAGTTTGCCTATAAATAGTAGATTGTTCCCACATATTTTTTTACCTTTTACATACTTATTTTCTCTATTTTAAATCAGCAAACACATATCTAACTATTCCAAAACCGTTGATCATTCAATTAACATAAGCATTTGTTTTCAAGTGATTCAAGCTTTTCTCTCCAAGTGCAAAAGAAGAATACTCGTAATCGACAAGATACAAGTATTATAGTTTAGTTTACGTTTACGTAACTTAGTTACGATTGTGTTGTATGTTGTAATTCATTCATATCTCTTGTGATCGTGTGTAATAGTTAGATCGGGTTGATCGTGAGAGTATTTAGGTGAGGTAAATACTTGTGAAGAGTGGTTAGTATCTTAGGCCTTAAAATACAAGTATGTGGTAGATTGGTTCTAGCTAAGATTAGAACTCAACATTTAGTTTAGTGTCAGATATTGGTGTAAGCTACTTGTGTACGGTTTTCTCCGCCTAAAGGGAGCTTGTTGACATAGTGAAGAGAACTCTCAAGTTGGGTACTCGAGGAATGGACTAAGGCGAAGAGGAGCTTCGTTACCGAACCACTATAAATCTTTGTGTTGTGGTTTGATCTTTTTAACTCTTTCCTTTTGTCTCGTAAATTAATATCGTGTTGTTATCATTATTTATTGACTTATCTTGATTGCTCATATTGTGTGGATATTGAAATCATATAAACTCGAATGTGAGGTTTTATATACAAATGGTAAACAATTTTAAAAAGCGGTAAACTATTCAACCCCCCTCCTTCTAGTTTCCATAAAGTTGACATTTTAGTTTACATTTTTTATTTACCTATTTAGTGTTTACATCTCAAATTATGTACATGTACGTTTTTAATTATTTCTGTAACGTTTTTATTTTATAAATAAAAGTTTTAGTTTTCAATAAAAAAAAATTTATTTTCACCGGTGACGGTGGTGTGGCTGATAAGGGTGAATTGTAAGAGGGAGTGCGGGCAAAAAGGTGTAGAGAGAAAGTTGATGTTGTGCAGAGGTGTCCGGTGAGTGAGGGTGTTTTTGAGTGACTGATAAGGGTAGCCTAGGATATATGACAAGAGTGTGTTTAGCTATATTATGAGTGGAATACATAGTTTATGTGTGTTTGTAGAGATAAAGACAAGACTAGTAACATACGATGTAAAGATGCAACATAAAAACATATAAAAACGCATATATGCATAAAATATGAAAACATACAGTTACGCATGCATGGCAGTCTCGTAAATTTCGGTGGCTGCGTATCATTACCATCAAGCGACCATTAACGTACATGAAATACATATGTATCAGTAGTGCATGAACTAATTATACTATATAACATTTTTAGAAGTAGGGTTTGGTACTGTTAAGAAATTACCGGGTGGGAAGGTCGGCTCCAAGGAGTAGGATGGCTTGGGTGCACTGTGGAGCCGCTGCTCGAGTTGGCACTGTTTAAACGCCGAGCCGATCTGATTCGTCGGCTTTGAGGATTAAAAAAATAGTTTAAGAGGTTTTTTAGTGGGTTTCCATTAGTCGTCACTTAATTTTTATTACTAGTGCCACTTGGTTTCTATGTTTCATTGCATGTTGCACAAATGTTCTCCATTATCTTAGGTCTTTAATTTCACAGCCATTTCATAACATCTACACTCACCATTTCATATCTTGGGTCTCTAATTCCTCTCTATAGACAAATACATTGGTTCTTTAGCTTAGTTGCTTTTGATCAGCAGGAGTGGTAATAGTTTATGGTTTTGGTGTTTCACGAATCTATGCTGATGTTTTGTTGCTATCAAATTCGTTAATGCATGGTATTTTGGTGTCTTTTTTAAGTTTCTAGATATATAGATATGTGTTTGTGTTTGTTTAACCTTTGTGATAACTGTGATATGTGATCATAAGTTGTCATTTTGTATGACTTGCTACATGTTGTGGTGATCGTTTATGGTTTTGGTGTTTCAAAAATCCATGTCGAGGCTTCATTGCTATCAGATTCATTAATACATAGTATTGTGGTTTCTTTTTTTAGTTTATGGATTTGTGGATATGTGTTTGTGTTTGTTTAAACTTTGTGATAAGTGTGATATGTGATCCTAGGTTGTGATTTTATATGGCTTGCCACAAGTTGTCTTTTATTTGATTTATGGATATGTCTTTGTGTTTGTTTAAGCTTATATCTGCTTATTTTATATATGTGGATATATGATTTAGCCACTACAAAATATGAGCCACATTGATAACATCAATTATTTAATACTTTTTGTGGCAAAATACCCCCTATATTACCTGTAAATGTTTCACTAATACTCGAAAATGAGATATTTTCTATCATTTTGTAGTTTTCAGGTGAAATGCAGGAAAATGACAAGAAACAAGGGAAAAAGGGCTCAAAGTGTAATTATCTGAAGAATGTTAAGGTGTAACACCAAAAAATGATTACACCGTAACATATATTAAGCAAGTACGAAGATCAAGGACAACTTTACGGCGTAGCACCATATCTAGTTACGTCGTAACCATGTATTTGGAAGGAAATCTTACCCAAGATAGAGTTACGGCATAACACCCCTTATGGTTAAGCCGTAACTATGAAGATCCACAAATATGGAATGAAGATCACGTACATATGGAAATTATTTGAAGGTTACGGCGTAACACAATATCTGGTTACGCCGCAACAAATTCTTATTTATGGAATGTCGTGTAAGAAGGTTACAGCGTAACACTTTTATCAGTTACGCCGTAACAGGTTCGATACCTATAAATAGAGGCCTCATTCAAGCTATTCAGATATAACTTCCTCCACAGCTAATTGGAGAGGCGACAAAGGCTTCCAACCTTCGAAGAATTCCACCTGGAGTCCAAGGGAGATCACACTT
>BQNB010030290.1:41106-54997 GCA_026074375.1 Tanacetum coccineum
CTACCCGTGAGTTGCCACCTAAGACAAGATCTAGGAGACATTTTCTCATGCATAGTGAAAGACTTATTGGGAGAAAATCTATGTCCTGTGAAGATATGTCGTACAGGTTTCTAAGTATGACTCTTCTGTTCAACGGGTTTATTACTGCTTCTTGTCTTAAGGGATTGAACCTTAGCGCGAGAATTTACCTCTTTCAGGAATTTTGTTACACAATCATCATGATTTTCATTAAAGACACATTTCTGACAAGTCGAGCAAACAAAGTGTTTGGAGTCAGAAAAAGAACTAGAATTCCTAGAGTGATCTGCTTTGGGCACAGCAGTTATCGTTACGCAACTACTTTAGATGTAGGCCAATTTCTATTACTTGATTCGTGCTCCTAGGTTTTGGTTTGCTACCATTAGCAGTGTTTTATAATCTATCAGAAGGAATCACACTAGTCTTTTTCTTAGCTTCCTCTAGATAGTGATTATCAACCATGTCATTTGAACTAAATCTTGGCATGTTCTTTGAGTTATTCCTAGAGTCGCTAGATGCAATCACATGATAAGGTTTTGTAAAAATATATTCTCGAACTTTAGGCAAATAATGAGGAGTGACTGGTTTTGGCAAATCGTTTTTCACATCAACTTGGGAGGCAAACTGTGGTTTTAAAAATTTAAGTCGTTAGATTTAAACGCATTCGGTTGTCTAACAACTTATTGGTTTCTAATGGTTCGTAAAAGCCGTTTTCCGTATATAATGATGATTTGCAAACTTAGTATCCCGCTATTTCCATTTAACATTCTTAGCATTCGTTTTTTCAATGCACATTCACAAAAACCTTTCTTGAATCTGAGCTTTTAAAAAATCAGCATTTCAACTGGTCTTACTATTTACATTGAGCAATCAGTGAGTCATTATGGCTATCATTTGAAACGTCGTGTCTTTTGATAGAATCAAAAGATCGATGTAAGTCTGTTTCAAATCTCATTTTCCTTATTTTTAACGGCTCAAATCCGTGCAAGTAATTTAGCCACACTATGTTCCAATTTGATGTTTATTGTTTCAATTACATCTATTTCATTGTTAAGACCGTGGCTTCATATGAAGATAAGAATATTTAGAGGATATGAGGTAATAAAAGCACATACAGCAATAGGTAAAACACTAATAGATTCCTTACTGCCAATAAGGATAGGATAACAAGTAATGAGATCCCTACAGAGAAAAATGAGGAAGGGTGAGGTAGTTTGTTTTTTGATGATGAATTGAATTGAGTTATGAATACAAAAGAGGATTAACTGTTCATTATAGGGCAGGTTGTTTGGAGTGTACGGAATGGGCATACATGTAGCTAGGTAACCACCTGAGAAGAACGGTGTGAATAGTTTGGGCTTAGAAAAGTTTATCTCTGAAATGGTGTATCTACTTCTTTAAATTTCGAAGATGAGGGAAGGGGAATAAGGAGAATAAATCACAATGGCCCATGGAGATGGTTAACAAAAGAAACCAATTAATTATGCAAAAATGAAATATTGACATGTGTTTGGATAAAGTTGAACCTAAAAAAGTTACCTGTATGGATTAAACTAATGAATATTCCTATGGAGGCATGGAGTGTTAAAGGGATTAGTGCCATTGAAAGCAGTGTGGGGAAACCTATTATTATGGATGAAATTACTACTAAAATGTGCTTAACAGAAATTGGAAGGATAGGATTTGCCAGGGTTTTAGTAGAAATTGATGCTGATAAGGAGGTTAAGGACATTATAGAAATCATGTACAAAAGTAAGAATGTTTGTGAAGGGACAAGGAAAGTGGTTTATGTGATATACTTGGAAACCATGTGTCTGCACTAGGGGTGGCAATTCGAGTCGGGGTCGGGTTGGCGGGTTCGGGTTGCAGGATTCGTGTGATAGAAAAACCCTAACCCAAACCTGACCATTTAAATAAACGGTCAGCTATGTAACCCTAACCTGTTTACAACATAACCCAACCTGACACCCATTTAACCCGTATAGATACTTGGTTGGCTGGCTAAACAGGTAACAATCGGGTTGAATAGGTTAAAAACGGTATTATCTGTTGACCCATTTAACCTTTTTTATATACAAAAGTTGTCACATTACACGGGTTAAACGGGTTTGCGAGTCGACCCGTTCAACCCATTTAACTCAAATGAATAATAATACAATAATTTTTTAAGTTTAAGAAAAAAAATCTTAAAGTAGGGTAGACATGAGTTGATCCCCGCTTAATTTATTCCCAACCCAAACCAACCTGTTTAATAAACAAGTCAGATGGGTCGACCCAAACCCGACCCAAAATTTATTAGACTCAACCCAAACCTGTTAATTTTTGTGTCGGTTTTAGGTCGGGTTTCGTGTCGGGTCAGAATTTCCCACCCCTAGTCTGCACACACTGTAAAGTGTTTGGACATGTGGATAACAGTGCTTGAAATTGGTTAGGAAGAAAGATAATGTCCCTAAGGAGGTGAACAATGAAGAGGATTTTGTAGTGGTACAAAATAGAAGAGCTAGAGTGAATGGTAATAATTGGAATAGGAATGAATTTATTACTCAGGGAAGAAATAAGAATAACTGGAATGGTGGCAGATATAATAGAATAACAGATACCAACAGGAACAAAAGAAGGAATATAGGAGAAGAAATATGACTGGTAAAAGTGCAAATATGGGAGAGAAACATGTTGGTACTGATAGTGATTGTGCAGGGACTAATGTGAAGAGTGACCAGGGTAAAGTCTATCATGTGGCTAGTACTAGTTCCAATGATGGTATAGTGAAAGAGAAGAATGATAATAGAAAGGACAATATTAGAGAAAGAAGGAGTCATGAGAGCACTATAGGACCTAGTGTACTTGGGTCTAATAATTTCACATTGCTGGATTCTATTGTTAATGCAGAAGATCTTGTTCCTAATGTTGAACAGAGGAAAATAATGGATGAATTCCTTAATAAGAATCAAAATGCAGATGAAATAGTGATGAATAAGTGGAATGATGATATGAGAAGGTATTATAGAGATAAAAAGAAACTGATTGATACAGTGCATGAAATGGAAAGTGAAGAGAATGTTTTTAATGAAGAATGCAGTGATGGGAATAATGTCTTGAGGAATGAAGTGAAGGGGGAGAAGGGGACATCCTGAACAAAGGAACCCTTATATTCTTGTATAGTTTTTGTATATAGATAGATAGAATTAGGTTTATAGAATTGTGTGAAAAAATAGACAGAGTGTACAAGTGAGAAAAAGAATTGAGAGATAAAGTCAGTTAAAAAACAGATAGAGAGCCGTGTGAAAAATAGACAGAGTGTACAAGTGAGAAAAAGAATTGAGAAATTGTGAGTAAAAACAGATAGAGAGGTCCATTAGGATTGTGTGTGAAAAATAGATAGAGTGTCAGCAAGAAAAGAATTGAGAGAATTGGGAGCCTAAAACAGACAGAGAACTGTGTGATATAAAAAAAAGGCAGAGTGTACAAGTGAGAAAAAGAATTGAGAGATTGTGAGTAAAAACAGACAGAGAGGACCATTAGGATTGTGTGACAAAAACAGACAGAGTATACAAGGGAGAAAAAGAATTTAGAGATAAGTGAGCAAAAAACAGAAAGAGAGGATTGTTTTTATTTTAATAATGGATCTAAAAATTGGTACTTGGAACATTAGAGGGCTTTGTAATGCAGCTGATAAGCAAAGAGAAGTCAAGAAACTCATTCAAGATGAAGCTCTACAAGTTTGTGCTATTATTGAGACACATGTCAAACATAAGACAATCAAGAAGATATGTCAGAATGTTTTTGGGAATTGGGATTATGTTACCAATAGTGAAGACAATAATAAAGGGTGCAGGATTATGATTGGATGGAATGCTAATTCAGTTCAAGCCTGGCTGATATCAAAGACTAAACAATATATGATTTTGAAACCATTGATCAAAAATCCAAGTTTTTTTGCACTGTGGTATATGCTAGCAACTCAGGAATGGAGAGAAAGAGGCTATAGAGAGATTTGGAGCAACAAAAGATAGTAACAAGTGGGTCTCCTTGGGTAATACTTGGTGACTTTAATGTAACCATGAAAGTATCTGAACATTCAAATGGAGGCTCAAGTTTGTCTAGTGAGATGTTAGAATTTCAAGATTGTGTTAACAATATTGAAGTTGAGGATCTGCATAGTGAAGGATTCCATTTTACATGGACTAAAAGTTAGTAAGAACGGATCCCGAACCACAATTCCGGAACTCTTAAGAAAGCTAGCTAGGATAATGGTCAATGAGTGTTCATCGATAATCAACGAAGCCTATGCTATTTCTTCCATATCTGACTATCTGATCACTCTACTATGATACTAAGAATTGCTAATGGAGTTCTGAAGAGAAAGAGTGCTTTTAGATTTTCCAACTTTATCACTAAAAAAAAGGAATTTTTGCCTATTGTAAGGAGTGTTTGGAACAAGAGAATTGAAGGATGTGCCATGTACAAAGTTGTTCAAAAGATGAAACTGTTGAAAAAGGAATTTAAGAAATTGAGCTGGAAGAATGGGAATGTTTTTGAAAGGGCAGAGGTACTTAAGGAAAAAGTTAAGGAATGTCAACTCAAAGTAGACAATTTCCCACATGATGAAAAGATTAAGGAAGAAAGTTGCAGTGTTTTGGAAGAATATCAAGAAGCCATTAGAGAAGAGTACAGTCTATTATGTCAAAAAGCAAAGGTGGAATGGTTAAAAGAAGGAGATAGGAATACTGCCTATTTCTATAAGACCATTAAAGAAAGGGTGCATAGAGGTAGGATAATGACCATTAGAAATGAAGAAGGGGTCAGATTTGAAAAAGAAGAGGTTGCTGAACAGATTGTGGCTCATTTTGAAAAGTTTATAGGTGAAAATAGAAATGTTCAGAACTTATATGGGAGAAGAACTATTTTTACTAATAAATTGAATGCTCATGAGTCTCTTGAGATGGTAAGGGCTGTTAGTGATGCTGAAATAAAGAATGCTATATTTGAGATTGAAGACTCAAAGGCACCTGGTCCTGATGGATACAATGCAATATTTTTTAAGTCATCTTGGAGAATTATTGGAAGTGAGGTTAGTCAAGCTATTAGAGATTTTTTTGTCTTAGGGAAACTGTTGGGTGAGGTTAATGCTACTCTCATCACTTTGGTACCTAAGATAACTACCCCAGACAGAGTTTCTGACTATAGGCCTATTGCATGTTGCAATGTCCTATATAAATGCATAAGCAAAATATTGACCAATAGAATCAAAAAATCACTAGAAAAACTGGTAAGTAACAATCAAAGTGCATTCATTGGGGGGAGACAAATAACTGATAATATCCTACTATCACAAGAGCTACTGAAAGGATATAATAGGAAACAGTCTGTAAAGAAAGTTGCCTTTAAAATTGACCTTCAAAAAGCTAAGCTGGGAATTCCTCAAGGATGTTCTGTTGCTCTTTGGTTTTCATGAGAAAATGGTGGATTGGATAATGACTTGTGTTACTACCCCTAAATTCTTTATCAACATTAATGGTGAGAGGTTTGGCTACTTTAAAGGGGGGGAGAGGTCTAAGACAAGGGGGCCCTATCTCCCCATGCTTGTTTACATTGGTGATGGAAGTGCTTAATTTGCTGATTAAGAGTAACATTGAAGAGGCTAGTAATTTCAAATATCATCAGGGTTGCAGAAAATGTAAGATAACTCATCTATGCTTTGCAGATGACTTATTAGTGTTATGTCATGGGGATAGCAATTCTGTAAGGGTCATAAAAAATTCTTTAGATGAATTCAGTGGCTTCTCTGGTCTTCTACCTAATTTGCAAAAGAGCATTATATTCTTTGGAGGGATGTCAAGTATTGAGCAGAACATGATCCTAAGAATTATTCCCATTTACATCTTGTAATACTCCTGTAAGAATACTGGGAGTACCATCTCATTACAAAACACATTACATAAGTGTGCAAACCCATGAAAGATAAATCAAAATAGAATATCAAACTGAAGGAAATAAATCATAGACATATGCAGGAAAATTACAATTAATTTGCGAGCTATCTATGACACTATGCAAATCTAATTTGGGCCTGCAGTAAAATCTTACATTAACCGCAAACAAGTGATATATGAGATTAATAGACTGTTGAAAGGATTCTTATGGTGCCAAGGAGATCTCACTAAGGGAAAAGCCAAGGTATCATGGGATAAAATATGTAAGCCTAAGGAACAAGGAGGTTTGGGCTTAAAGAATCTAGGTGAATGGAATGAAATGGTCAAGCACTTATGGAATGTAGCCACTAAAAAAGACACTTTATAGGTAAAATGGATATATGAAGAGAAGCTTAAAGGGAAAAGCTTTTGGGAAATTCAGGCTGATTCTAGTAGTAGTGTGGGGTGGAAAAACATATTAAGACTAAAAGATAAAGTCAGGAACCACATTTGGTGGAAACTGAGAAATGGGAAAATGGTGAGTGCTTGGCATGACAGATGGTGTGCAGTAAGTCCTCTGAGTGATGTTATTGGAAGTAGGGAGATCTATGATGCAAGATTTAAAGACAATAGTACTGTTAGTGAAATCATTCAGGAAGGTAGATGGGTCTGGCCAGATGAATGGAACAATGATTATGAGTTGCTAAGACAGATTCAAGTACCTGTTCTAAATGATGACTGGAAAGACAAAGCTGTTTGGATCAACAGATTGGGAAAAGAACTGAAATTCAATATTGGGGATGTTTGGAGAGACCTAAGATGTAACAATGATAAAGTGGAGTGGTATTCTATGATATGGTTTCCTCAGGCCATTCCAAGACATGCCTTTGTTCCTAGGTGTAACGCTGTGGCAAAAAGACTCATACTACAATAATAAGCTTTCTAATTGTGGAAACCTAATGATGATAGTGAGTGTGCTTTTGTGTGAGCAGTGTGTCAGACTCCCTCAATCACTTGTATCTTTTCTTGGTGAATTCTCTTAGTGATAAGGGAGGAACTGAAATAAGATTTTAAATGTAGATAATCATGGAAGTATAGAGACCTAAACATTAATGACAATGATTGAGAATGCCAAGGAACACAAACATCTAGACGCAAAGTAATAAATTGGTGTGTTTTCTGAGTTGTTGTAAAGCCGACTTCCCCAAGATTGATGATTTTGCAAACTTAGTATCCACGTTATTTCCTTTTAACTTTCTTAATTCGTTTTTCAATGTTTCATTCGCAAAAACCTTTTCTTGAATCTGAGCTTTTAAATCAACATTTTCAACTGTCTTACTATATACTTGAGCAATCAGTGAGTCATTATGGTCTTTCATTCGAACTCGTGTCTTTTTGATAGAATCATAAAGATCTTTGTAAGTGTGTTTCAAATGCTCATTTTCCTTATTTAACTGCTCATTCTCTACATGTAATTTAGCCAAACTATGTTCCAATTTGATGTTTATTGTTTCAATTACATCTATTTCATGTTTAACCGTGGCTCCATTACTTTTTTCTTGCAAATTTACAATGTGTTTCTTCAAGTTGCTGATTATTGTGTTTTTGGCTTGTAGTTGAGCTTTCAATTCATTTTACTCAAAAAAATTACGAATTTCAAGAGCATCCTGATTTTTACATGGCTTGTAATTTTAAAAACTTTCTTTTTTTTGTTGTATTGAAATTTTAAAAGAAATACAATGTTTTTTAAGTCTTGAAAATCTGTTTGAAAGTTCATTATAAACCTCTTTTCAACCATATCTTTCTTTTTGAAAAGCCTAGCGTCAAGCAAAGGACTTTTAACTTGACATTGTTCAGCATCATGGTCAACCCTTCCTTCATTATTGAATTCAGGTTGCTCAGCATGCTGTTGTCCATTAGCAAGTACATTATTTTCAGCAGTCAATTGTACCTCAACCATTGGCTCTTTGTCATTTACGGGTCTGATATCTGCATTCTCAGCATATGTATCATTCCCGGATCTGCTGCTTGTATTATGCTTTTCTGACTCTGTCCCACTGCTTTCCGTGACAATCAAACTAGCATCTAATACTTTAACAGTATCAACCTTTCCCTCTTGCATCTGCATCTGTCTTTCATCCACTGATTTGCTGAATGCAGTTTCTGAACTTCTGTTTTCTTTCCCATAGCATTTGTCTTCCATGACGATTGAATTAACTTTTAATTCCATTGAATTCCGATGTGTGAAATGATATTACAAGATCTTAAGTAGATAAAGGGATGTGGTTGTGGTTTGTTGTTGATGAAATCGTTATTGATGTTAAAGTACTTGAGCTTAATTAACGATTATTAAAAAACTTGAAGTAAAGACTAACGGTAAAAATGATTAAAACGAAAGCTAAAAGTAAAAATGGTTGAGAAATAAAGGTTAAAATTGAAAAAAATTTAAAACTAAAGACTAAATTTGAAATTATTTAAAAACAAATGCCTAAAAGTGAAAGTCTTTGATAAACTAAGGGTAAAATTGCAAATGTATAAAAACTTAAGTTTAAATAAATAAAAATTTGAAAAATAACAACTAAAAGTGAAAAGTGTTTGAAAATTAATGGTTAATATTGTGAATGTTTTTCTAAAAACTAAGGATTAATATTAAACATGTTATTTAACTAAGGGCTTAAAGTAAAACTTTTGAAAACAAAAGGTTAGAAGTGTAAAATTCAAAATTTAAACAATATTAAAAAAAACTTTCTCATGCACTATAGCCCTCTTCTTCTTCGATAGAAAACGGTAACGTAGGGTTTTATGTTTTTGGATTCGATTCAGAATGATTCAACAAAAAAACCGAGCACGTTACGATGATGCACGAAGGATCGCGATTCTAAGGAGTATAGTTATAAGATCCGCTAACGTCGAAACTCGAAACCCGAAAACCGAAATAACTCAAAACTCGAATCGTTTAGGTCGTATGTACTGATACCACGAGATGAGAAGTAAACCGCCTTGTCCAAACACTTAAACCGCAGGAGGCGATTTAGATTCAACTTAAACCGCTGAATGAAACACCTTAAACCGCGGTATAGAAAGTTTAAACCGCGGTATGTGGAACCTGTAAACCGCGGAACTCACGTTTAAACCGCGGTAATGTCCTGTAAATCGCTGAAAGCAACCTTTTTGTACCTGTCCTTTTCCACAAAACATGGATCGTATCCCTTTCCTTTGTTCTTTAAACCGCGGGTTCGAATAAAGAAAATAAGCCAACGAAAAACCCAAATAAGCAGTTTTGAGAGAATAATAAGCTTCAACAATGTAGACCCAATAAGCTATAAGTGATTTTGAAGGAAAAAGGTTAAAGCTTTTGTGGTTTAAAAGCACAAGGACACAAAAAGCTAGAGATAAGTTACGGTTAAAATAAGTTCTTAATAAGCTGTTTCACTCAAAAATAAGCTACGAAAAAAGGTTTATCATTAAGCTACTTAGGTTTAGAAAAGGAAAAAGTTTAGAACTTTTGAGCTCGAAAATAGGCCAAAACCTTAGAATAAGCCGAGACACAAACAAGCTTAAATAAGCCCAAATAAGCTATATGACACGACAATATATAAGCTACAACTTATCCTGCTTAGAAGCAACAAGAGAGAAGAAACCATAAAGCTCATAGCTTTAAGAACACAATAAGCTAAAAAGAAATATGAATGCATATAAAAGACAACGTGATCAAGAAATATGAATGCATATAGCTTAAAAAAATGATTGGTAAACCAATTATAAAATGATTTTTTTTAAATGATTGTTAAATAACTGTTTTGTTAAAAAAACGTGACCTTTAAAATAAGCCGAGCCTTATAAGCAAGAGATAAGAAGAAATAAGCTAGACTAAACCACAAAAAAATAAGCTCAATAAGCCGTATATAAGCTCAAATAAGCTGCTAATAACCACAAACAAATCACCTATTCTACCCCATGGCTCTTGATACCAATTGTAAAGAGAATATGGCTCACTACATAGTGCTATGGAAGAGAGAATGCAAACTGAAGACGTATGGGGAAGATTTCTAAAGCTGGAAAGTACACTCTTTTTTCATGCTCTAGCTACCTAAACAACAGCTGGTCTGGTTTTGTACCTTAAAATGCAAGTTCTTATAAATTTGTTTCATCACACGGAAAGGATGCTTTGTGACTTTGTGTTGCAAACAGATATGGTGGCTGACCACATGTTTAATGAGGTCTGGAATCCCATGATTGTGAGAAGGCCGCTTAGATGTGAATCGGGCTTCACATACTTCTCTATATGGAAAGAAGATCATCCACTATAGAAAAGATCAGAATAAACGAATGCCTAGAGACATCTAGTAGTAACTAGTATCGTAGTGAGTTCTATGTAGCGCATTTTATTTTCAATTGTCTGACCCGTCATCACACAATAAAGGTGAAAAATAACACAAACTAATAATGAAACAAGCCTTTCCCTCACAGGTTTAATTATCCTACAGAGATCTTTATATAACGGAACTGCCACTCCAGATATCCTCCAAAGATAGGTTTGGAGATCCAGAAGCCGAAAGATTGCTCATTTAGACAGTACTATGTATGTATCCGGGGATTGCAGATCTGAGTTATGTTGAACTTATGGTGAACCACTATACACTTTTGGCTGGCCCAATTGTGAGAGGACCATCGGTTAGATTATATGGAGCATCCCACCCTAGTTAATTAGTTATAATTGCCGTAACCGGTTCAATTGGCTCAATTGATCACTTCAGCCTTTTATTTTAGTTTTTCATTAATTTTTCTCTGATATAATATTGTAATACCGCATAAACATAATCGACAAGCCTATCCTTCAGGCAAAGATTGGAACATAAAGTTATTTTACATAATGATAAATAGCAGAAAAGACTGACTGCATAAATGAACTTTCTGAAGTATGTTTTTCTATCGATTGGTTTTTTAATGAACAGTTACAACGGCATTCTTATGCCTCTGTGCTAGATAAAGTGGCCACAATCTATTAGAAGAACACCATTAGTACAAGAAGAAGAAAAAAAACTAAAAGATGTAGCACCTAGTTTCTTGATATTGTATGTAAAAATGAATACATTGATCACTACTTCATTGCGGACACATGGACATTGTTGAGCTAATGATACAAGCATCCATGAATGACTAATTTCGTTCGCGTTCACATATACATATGCCTTTTGTTAAATTGGCCTTCAACCAATTCTACTTTCTTACTTCTGGTGGTGCGTTTGATGATTTCAGTATGGGTGTTTGAGACAGCAAAGTTCTTAACAGAATAACGAGATATAAAACTGAAGAAACTGAATAAGATATGAATCAGAAGTAATTGTATTGGAGTATTGTGATTTACAGATTGCTAACCTATTTATACAAACTGAATCGGTACCTTTGATACATCATGTCTGTTGGAAGAGGCATACCGATTCTACAAAAGTAAAAGACACGACCTAACTTAACTGACATAACCCTAATAACCTAACCGACTCTTTTTGACCCAGCCCATATCAAAGTTTCTGAATTCACAGAACTTACATACATACATATACTAAAGTACTAAAAGGTCCCTAGACTTTATATTAACAAACTACGAATTAGAAACTTAGAGTTCCAACATTTTCCCCCTATATGATATAATCAGGTGGTTCTTGAACTTTGAGAGGCTTCACTTCTAATGATGGCAAAGTCATCATCTTCTTTCAAAATTATTTAATAGCAATGGTGCAGCAACTACTTGTCATAAAATCTTCGTATTGTGCCGAAGTTTAACCTTCTTCCTCCTCTTTGTGCAATCATTTTTAATAGTGTCCAATTTTGGATGAACTTGAAGCATTTTATGTGACTCTTATCCTTTTGTAGTTGATTACCATCTTTATTCCAATTTCTTTCGAAGCTTCTTCCTTTGTTATCCTGATTCGACTTCCTATAACCACAACGTTCATAACTATATTGTTTTTCTTGTTCCTTTTCGATTGTTTTGGTGTATAGAAGTCTATCACTCTTCTTTGCTTGGTCTCTTAATGCGTTCCTCATAGGCTTTTAATCTTCCAGTAGCTTCTTGAAATGTCATGATTGTTCAATTGCAGCAACAATCTGGATAAACTTTGTTGGGACAAATCCTAGAAGTTTTCGAACCAATCTTTTGTTTTCAATTGTGATCAAGATTGCTTGCTTGTGACACAGTTGACTAAACTTTTCGTGAATTCATCAGTGATTTCCAGAGTCTTTCATTTCAAGTTTTCAATTCTGATTCAAATGTTTGTAGTCTTAAGCTCCTTGACTTTGTCCTATAACCCACGAATCGAGCCTTCAAGTCATCCAATATTCATCAGCGTACGTATGATGACAACCAGTAATGTGAGTTGTTTCGGGGAAAGGCTTGAAATACATAAAAATAGCCATTGTGTTTGTCTTGTAGTCCACTTCTCCTTTTTGGTTCGAGTGCTTCCCATAACCCATAAACATTAAACATTAGCTTTAATCTTTACTGCCCAAAAAGAATAATTTGTATTTGTAGAATTCATAATCGGGTGTATTGGAATGTCATTGACATCCTCCTTCACTCTTTGATGTTTCACCGGTCATAAAATTAAACCCTTCTTTCTTGTTTGCGAGGCGAATCACCAACTGTCTTTCGCAGATTCTTTGGTTTCTCATTCCCGGGCAAAACTAACAAACTTTTTCTTCCTGTTTGCGGGGCGAATTAAACCAACTTCTCACAGTCCTTGGTCTTATAATTCCCGGTCAAACCTAAATCTCATCCGGCTGTGGGTTCTTCCTTGATCGTTTTTCCTATCTGGCTCTGAGCCACTTTTGTAAATTAGAATTGGCCTGCAACCAATTCTACTTCTTACTTCCTGGTGTGCGTTTGGAATGATTTCATATGGTTTTGAGAGACAACAAAGTTCTTAACTAGAATAACGAGATATAAAAACTGAAGAAACTGAGAAAGATATGAAATAGAAGTAATTGTATTGGATTATTTAGATTTACAGATTGCTAACCTATTTTATTACAAACTGAAACGAGTACCATTTGATACAGTCAATGTTTGTTGGAAAGAGGCATAACCATTCTACAAAAGTAAAAGACACGACTACCTTAACTGCAATAACCTAATAACCTAAACCGACTCTTTTTGACCCGAGCCCATAATCATAAGTGTCTGATTCACCGAACGTACATACATACATATACTAAAGATACTAAAAGGTCCCTATATAGACTTTTTATTACAAATCTAATGAATTAAATTGATCCTAATTGCTTCCGCTATATTTATACTTTGATGTTATAATTATAAATTGTTATGAATGTATAATTCCATCACATTAGTACAAGAAGGAAAATAAAAAATAAAAAAAAACTAAAAGATGTAGCACCTAGTTTCTTGATATGGTATGTGAAAATGAATACATTAATCACTACATTGCGGTTGCATCAAAGGCGGGAGAGATCTGGAATGGCAGGGCAATTCTCCTTTGGCAGAGAACATGTTCCAAAATTATGGAAGTGCTCAGCCAGAGGAGAATTGCGCTGTTATTCTTCTCTGCCATATGCTCTTAATTTGTTTTCGGATACTCATTTACGTGCTTGTGTCCTAGTGCTGCCTCCAACGGGCCTTTTATAGAGGGATACAGGTTATTTAGAAAAAATGCTGTTGAAATGAATTGGTTTATCCTAGGTATGATGCCTTTATGCTTTTGATTCACATCTGCAAGTTTTAATCACATGGTCCCCGGTACCATATATGCTCTATTGATTTTAAGAAAGGTTCCTAGCTATTGTTGTCCCACTAATACTGGATCGTTGTATATTTGAAATTGCAAAGTATATAAATGAATAAGTATATGATCTAACCCTTAAATGTTACAGAGTATATACATATATATATGGAACGAATGGGTGTGTCCCTTCGTGTTTGTGTCTATTACTTTTGTCCAACA
>BQNB010030291.1:0-54997 GCA_026074375.1 Tanacetum coccineum
AAGTTATGTCAGTTTTAATCATTCCATATGGTTTAGAAGGTGTCAAAAAGATCATCTATGGTGGTAAAAGCAACATGCATGAAGGTTTATACATAAGAGGGTTTTGATAAAATAATGGTGCTTGGGTTTATTTGATTCCCAAAAAAAAAATATAGTGGTAGTGGTTTCGAACCCGGGCAAGAACACACTAAAGGTGTGTTGATTTTGAATATAGGTTAGCAAGAATAGGAGTGTGGGTTATAAATAGTTAAAGTTGGTTTTGTTGTGGTTGTGGGACTCGAACCCGAGTAAAAACATACACGGGTGTGTTTGGTTTTGGCTTATTGGGTTAAGGGTTGTTGTGGGTTCATATTGGACTAGCTTAAGTATTGGTCGTGGGCTTATATAAATTCGGTTTTGGTCGGGTTACTAACCGTGGTCACGGATTGGACAAAAGGGGAACAAGGCGAGACTTTCTATTGATCGAGTCTGACTTCACATAAAACATTGTGAGCACTCTTCATTGGTTATTTATCGTTTTCGTCATTTAAATTGACTTTGATTTATATGCATGTGATGGAAACTTGCGGCGTTTGGTTACATTTTGAGTCGGGATAGTTTAGTAAGATGACTATAATTTACTAGTCATATTAAACGTAATGTGACATGAATAAATGGTTGAAAAACGATTTCCGGCGCACTTTGACGCCCGTTGATTTGAGCAGATTTTTGGACGTGTAAATTGAGATCCGAGAAATTTATAAAACTTATTTTTATCTTGAAAATAAAATCCAGCATATTTTTATATAAAATGGGACTTCTAACTCCCAAGGACGAAGAAACTAGAGGGAAAACGAGATATACACTTTAATAAGAAAAATAAGTCACTATTAGAGATTTATTAAATCTTGAAGATTTGGTAATTCGACGTTTGAGCACTTTCGGGGAGTCTGTTTTAGCCTTCAGGCGAATCACGGAAAGTTGTTCAAAATAACGTTTTACATAAAGACTCTTTTTGGTCAAAATCGTGAAAACGTAATATGACTGGTCAAAATCGAAAGTCAAACTTCTGCATTCTTTTAATATAGTATTTTTTTTCAGCAGATTCTCGTAAGGGTATTTTGGTCATTTTACGTCGAGATTCAAGTCTCGACTAAAACTGAAAAGTTGTTCGAAACATAGTTTCGCATAAAACCTCTGTTATGTCCGAGACATGAAAATGTAATCTAGTGGGTCGATTTGTCGGGGTAATGACCTTATGTAATAATACATTTGTTAAAAAAGTCAATAAAAGTCAACAAGTACTTTAAACAAGTTGTTACGCATTGTAAAAGTGACATCGATTAATAAAAATGATAATAAAATGATATCAATTGATATGCTATTGTAAATAATTATTTTTAAGACCGTTGGTCGATTATAAAAACGTAAGGTATAAAAATAGTAACTTTTGGTAATTAACGACGTACAACTTCTAAAAATAGAAAGTTTTCGATAAAGTGATTTAACTTATGATTGAAGGTAAATGAGTATCTAAAATATACTAAGTGTTAAGATCTAGGACGCGCAAGTAGATTTCTCATCACATGTATGTACGCATATATTATATATATAATTATATGTATAGTTTCGTCGTAACGATGTGCGCATCATTGATCGTAGTTTGTGCGTATTTATTAGAGCCAACCAGAATTATATAGGTCGTGATCGTATTCGTCGCCGCATTGTTCGAGACTTGGGTTGATTATTTGATTCTTCGACTTGAATCAAAGTGAGTTCATAGCCCCACCTTTACATTTTTAATGGTTTTCTTAAACTATTTTTGGGGTGAGAATACATGCTTGTTTTACCGATAACTATCGGTTGACTACTACATAAGCGTTTACAATGAATGTTTTTTACTAAAACTTTTGCTTATCTGACCACATGATTTCTCATTACATGTTTGATTACATGCTTGTTTTTTACGATAATAATTATCGGTTACTATACTTAGCGTTATCTGAATGTTTTTACTAAAGCTTGTGCTTATCTACCACATGATTTCTCAATACATGTTTGATACACATCTTGTTTTATAACTGGACACTAATAACTTTATGGTATGCTGAACCCAAATAATGAGGTCAATAGCATGAGTTAGTTATTTGCCAAAAGACCCCACATCATGAAATGTTAAATTACCTATAATGGTGTGAGCTGCTAGTACAAATAAATAGATCTATTGGGTTTGACAGCCCTGTCCGGGGGTATGAATCGAATCCTTTCGAGCACCCAGTCAACGGACAATTTGTATTTAGAATTTAGGTATAAGGCAATAATACCTAGTTTTGGGGCAACTGATTTACATACAAGATATGTGTTAACGTCAAGGTTTCGGTGTCATGAGCTCAATGTGATAAAGATGAATTGATACATTGTATTCGTTGCAATGTATTCTGTTGAGTTATACTTTGAAATACTGTCGATGGCTGATCTTAAACCTTGTGGTCCACTATTGAACATTACTTGATTTATTGAAACATTACTTGGATTTCGATAACAATTCTTCTAAATGTTGTAACGCTACTTTTCTTACAGAAATATTTCTTGAACTATTTCAATACTGCTTTTACTTAAACCTATGAATTCACCAACATTATTGTTGACGTTTTTGCATGTATTTTCTCAGGTTATTATATTGCTAGCTGAGCATTGGGAGCATTCGAGTCGCGTGGATATCAAAACTTAAAGGACTCGGTTTTCTTCACATTCGATAATTATTTATCTTTAAAATATACCTTGAATCATGTTTGAACTCTTGTAACGTTTGTTAAAAAGAAAATATTTGGGACCTGAATTTACTCTGATTTACTTAAATCGAATGTGACATTTGATCAAACGTCTCTTTTGAGGTCGTTTAGTGTAACTCGTACTTTATACTATGAAGTGGCACCCCAAAGTGGTATTCCGCTGCGTTGTTGTGATTTATGGGGCTGTTACAATTGTTTATGGATCTGATGTTCGTGATTTTATGATGTCAAAGAAGAAACATGATGCTATACGTGATGAATTTAGTTGAGTCATATGGATGTCAAAACCCTAAAACATGGTTAGGGTTATAAGCAGGTCGACAAATGTTGTGCACAAGTTAGGATTTTGGAAACTCACTTGTTAACTACGTGGTTTAATGTTGTTCTGGTACAAGGAAGGAAAGAGATGAGTGGTCATAAGCAGATTGTATGGATCGTGAGTGATAAAAGAAAGGAATGAGCTCAAAGTACTGTTCGAACCATAGTACTGCTACCCAAGGAATTATGAAAGTACTGTTTGCTTCGTCCGATGTATTTTTAATACTGCTAGTATCGACCGACATCGAACAAAAGAAGATTTTTGGATGGATCAAGGTAAAGTACAACTGAAAAGATCAAAGTACCGCTGCTGTTTGTGAAAGTACTGTAGTGTTATCCGATATCTTAGAACGTACTGCTTGCTTTATCAGATATCGGGTAATACATGAATTTTGGTTTTTGGATGGATTTGGATCTCGAATACTTCATTTAAGGGGAAGTTAATAGATTGATTTTTAAATGTTCTTAAACAATTAAAAGGCTCGTTTTTGGAGATTATTTGAAGAGGTGATTACAAAGACGATCGATTATCACTTATTTGATATTGTAGTTGAGTTTCACAGATGCGTGTTCTTATCATACCTTTTAGCAGGAGGTAACTTGTTCGTGCTTAAATGGTGTGATGAAGACTTGTCAAAATCTAGCAAAGGTGTGTGATCTAACTTATGGTGCTTAATGCTCACATTTGCTATCACTTTAAGGAGTTACGTTGTAGTGCTCAGTGTCTCATATAGTTGAGGATTTTGTCAAGAGGTTGCGGTCTACTTATATTTTGGTCTTGGTATAAGTTCAACGTCACGTGGATAGTGCAAGACATAAGACACAAGTTTGGGAGATTCAACTTCTTCATTAAATTCGTTATACTCTATTTTCTTCATTAGTGATTACTACATAGAGCCTACAGAGTTCGAGATTCAAGAGATGGTAAACATATGGGTTTCAGGGGAAGCTTATTGTTTAAATGTTTAACCATCAACATGCACCACTTGAGGGGAAGTGTTTCATTACTACTGCTGATCTTTATTACTACTGTTAGTTTAAAATTCTACTGCTCAAAGTCATTTTTCGTATTATGCTTCATGGCGGGTATTTTGAGTATTGGAAGGCTGGACTAGTAGTTGTGGTATATGATTTGTAGCTGTTATGATCCAAGTTGCATTTCTACAGAAGACCCCTATTAGATGATTACAAAAAGGGGAAGAAGATTACAGGTTTATTGATTTGCAGCTTATTATGTGTGGTGGCATGATCATAAGTTAAGGGGAAGCTATCTACAAAGGAAGATTTTGTTTCATTCAGGGAGATGATTACATCTCAACTTCAGGGGAAGCTTTGGCTTTATGATGAAGTTCATACACGACTTTGTTTGTTTTGTCATCATCAAATAGGGGAAGATTGTTGGGATTCTTGATTTGATGAGACAAAATAAATAAAAGAATGAAACAAAAGGACTAAATCTGGCAACTATGTAATTCTACAAAGATGGAAGATTTTGAAGAATTAATGAAGATTTGGTCAAAGATTTACAAGATAAAGACTAGGAAAGTATTTAATGTGATTTAATGTGATTTAATATGATTTAAATAGTTTCCTTATCTATTGATTTACTTCCTTTGTAAGCCATGATCTCTCCCTATATAAAGAGATCATAGGCGTGTAGTTTTATCTATCCATAGAAACATCGACTGATGAGAGTCGAATAGTAAAGGTGTGTGTGTGTGTACACAAAGTTAGTTAGTTAGTTAGTTAGTACACCATAATTAGTTGGTGTAGCCCCAAGTTATAGTTGGGGTAATAGGGAAACGTTCAATGAAGAAAACCTTGTTTGATAATATTGCTTTCTTATTATTCCGCTGTGCATTCAATATTATCTATAAAACTAATCCTAGTTGAGCTTAAATCGATCTTATCAGAGCTGTTCCACCCTTGCTTCTTAAATATCATGGTGGGGTTTTTACGATCATGACCATTGTCTCAAGATCTTCGATTGTGCTAGCATCGGGGATTTTGATTCTTGCAAACTTGTTGTTGCCAAGTTGGATCAAGGACGTCCATTACACCCTTTTGAAAACCACGGGAAGCATTTCCGAAATTGCTTTACCTTTCCCTTTAGGGGCTCTTGTATTTGTTCCCTTGGGGGAGGATCTCAGTTATACACTCTTATGTGTAATTTTTGGAGGGTTCTTATATGTATATTCCCTTATGCGGAAGTTCGTATGTGCATATCACCAAGAAAAGCACTTTAACATTTATCCCGTCAACTGGACCGTCCTTCTTATTATTCTTGTACCTCTCTCCATCACATTGGTGCCATTATTCTCTCCAAACCTCCTCCTCTGGTGGGCCGTCCTTATTTCTCTAAGCTTTTCTATTATAGTGCTTGCCTTCATTAGTTTTAGCGGAGAAGACCAACACCTCCAACAAGACAAGACTATTATATCTTTCAAGAAGACGCACACTCAAGAGATAATTCAATTTTGTTTAGATATATCATCTTTCTTGGAAACTGCATACCAGCAACATTGTTTATGACATTTGATAACTAAATTCACTCGCATATTTTGAAAAATCTTAGCATGCATACGATGTCACCGCTCTAAACACAGTGGGTAGAAATAACTCTATCATAGTCTATCAGGCGCAACTGCACCTCCTAATCCTGAACGGATATCCTTGGAACTGTGAAAACCATGATCTTTAGGTGGCTCGTCTAATGTCTCACTGGAAGATCTAGCTAGTAAAGGTTTATGTGCCGCGATGCTTAATTGTAACAACCGTGTTGAGTGACGAGGAAATTGTTATTGAGATTTTAGCATATTTGTGTTAAATGTGTAAGTATTTATACGTATACGTATTTTTGTGTTAGTAATTTAAGACTAGTTTAGGTTTTAGAGGTTAAGTTAATAGAAAGGAGTTATTTGATTGAGAAATTTCATTTTTATCACTTATAGTGATAATGGAATTAAATTAGTATTTTGGAAGAATTGTTTTGGTTAATAAGTGGTTGTTTAGGTGATGGATTAAAATGTGAAGCGTGTCATTTGTGAAAGAAATAAGTTTGTTAAAATATGAGAGTTTTTGGTAAACTTTCCATATATAGAAAGTGAATTTGGAAATGAAAAGTTATTTTTAGAAAGCGTAAAACATAGGTTTTGCGAAGGAAGGTTTTGGAGATAGTTTAAGGTTTTGGAGATATTTATGGATGAATAGCAAAAATGGGAATAGTAAAAAAAAGGAAAAGAAGTCCAAGTTGGGCTCAAACTTGTAGAAAGGGTTATCCATTAGGCCTATATAAGCAAACCAAGGATTAGAAAATACAGATTTTTTTCTCCCCCTTGCTCCTTGGTCGACCGAATCCTCAAGAGAAAGAAAAAAAAAGTTTTTTTTATCAAGTTATTAAGGTAATCATTCTATTCCTAGTTTAATCTTTTTAGTTATCATGTTAATTTATGTAATCTAAACATGATGGATTAAGTTTTATCATAAAATTTAATTAGGTTTTCTTAATTAGGGTTTAGTCTACTGTAATTAATGGTGAATTAATGATTAGGGTTCATAATTGTAAGTGGTTATGAGTTTTAATGAGGAATTAGGGCTTGAATTATGCGTTTTGGTGTTTAATTAATGAGCAGAATTTAGGTCAGATTGTTGGGCGAATATCTCCATGATGGAGAATGCAAACGACATGATTCTTTTTTTTAAACTGTAGCTTTTTGAATCTTCTTTCCAGAAAATCTAGCCTCGAAGGTTTTTATGGTCGGGAAGGGGGTCAAATGTTGTTTACAAGACTCGTTGTCAAAACTGTGTTTTCAGACGAATTTTGAGTCAACTTAAGTGAGGTGAAAACCCTACTTAAGAAGTGTTTTAAACTAATCCCTTTTACAGAAAGTAACTTTCATATGTCTATTAAGAAACCCCAAAAGGGCTAAGGCTAAAATTAATTTTAAGTTGGGTTTTTAAGTCGAAACTTTTTAGTGTGCAATCAGATCCGAAATTGACCAGTTTGTAAGTTTGATTTTCAAAGGTATACTTAGGGGTTGAATGAATCCATGAGCTTCTGAGGGAACTTAATATACACATGTGGGGTCATGTGTGAATTTTTGTGGGAATTATGGATGCGTTTTGGTATGGGTTTTGGGTCGTGCAAGTTGGGTAAAAATTCTGCATTTGAGCAGAAAGTTGTAAGTGTTTAAAATTAAAGTAAAAAGTAAATAAAAGATATAATGAAGATATAAAATGATGGTAGAGAGTCTTTACATTTAGTATAGATGATATTAGTCCATCATTAGGGTTGTTATATTGGATTGAGCGTTTAGCTTACCGAGGGTAACATGAGCTTTTATTGTGTATAGTTTAAGGAAGGAGTTTGTGTTACTTGTAGCTGCGCGATCAGGTGAGTGTCATAGCCCTATCTTTTCTAAGATTTTTCATTAGGGTGGAAACGATGCTTGAGTATGTGATGTTTTATTACTGTGATATTTGATGGTTGAGCTTAAAAATGCATGTGCTGTGTGGCTATTACTTGCTATGTGTTGAATTGAATTGACAAGTGGAGCCGGGTTGGCTTGGATCGTGGGATCGTTCCTTCCCCACTTGGGTTGAGCCGAGCTATTTTTGAGTTGAGCTATTTTGTTTGAGCTATATTGATTTGAATTGTGTTGAATTGAGCTGATTGATTTGTAGTATGTGATAGTTCATGATATGCCATGCAACTGTTTATCTTTATCACAGTAATGTTGGAATTGTTTTGAAATGTTTTGAGGTTGGTGTCTAAAACCTATGGCATCTCACCAACCTAGTGTTGACGTGTTTTAGCATCGTTTTCAGGTAACTCAGGTGATCGAAATTGATGTTAGGAGAGTTTCTAGTGAGACCATAAGATGCAAGTTGAAGATCTATGATTTTGCTATGCCGTTTTATTTGAGCAATATGTTGATTTGATTTCTAGACTTTGTTTTGATATTATAAGACTTGTATGGATGGTAATCCTTATCATTCATATTTGGTCGTTGGTTTTTTTTTTGTTGGATGTTATCATGACACGTTGTGTCTTTGCATTTATTACACTATTTAGTATTCCTCTATAAATATACCATGTGCTATGTTAATATCTTTCATGTTATGCCTCGCGTTTCCGCCTTGGCGGGGTGTGACAGTATGAGTTTTTGGTCCTGTGTCACATCGTCTAATCATACCATCTGAACATACTTTGAAAAGATAGGGATCTTCCTAAAAGTAGTTTTTGAGGTCAGAGAAGAATTTGTTCTTTTGTTGGTACGCATCTCCTTAGGTATAACATCACCTACCAAATAGTTTGCAAAGTCTGCGAACCATGTTATGTCTTTGGTGGTTATTTCTATAAGAGTTTTGCCAGGAAAGTTATCGTTGACTTCACTGTCGTCAATTGTCTCATCATTCTTAATCCGAGATAAGTGATTGGCGGCAACATTTTCTGTATCTTTTTTGTCTTTTATTTCTATATCAAATTCTTGCAATAGCAGAATCCAACATATAAGACGTGGTTTAGCATCTTGCTTTTTGAATAGATGTCTTAAAGCTGAGTGATCAGTATAGACAACAGTTTTGGATAATATTAGATAGGGTCAGAATTTGTCGAATGCAAAGACTACAACCATAAGTTCTTTTTCAGTAACCGTATATTTTTGCTAAGCTGCATTAAGAGTTTTGCTTGCAAAATAGATGGGGTGAAAGTGTTTACCATCTTTTTATCCTAAGACTGCTCCAACTGCGAATTCACTTGCATCACACATAAGCTCAAATGGAAGGTTCCAATTTGGGCTCACGATCACAGGAGTACATGTGAGTTTTTATGTTAATGAATTGAATGCTTTGTGACATTCATCATTGAAATCGAATGGAGTATCTTTTTCAAGTAACTTAGTTAAAGGACAGGCAATTTTCGAGAACTCTTTGATAAAACATCGGTAGAAACCGGCATGTCCTATAAAACTTCTAATGCCTTTGACATTAGTAGGGGGTGGAAGCTTAGATAGTTGATTTTGGTTTTGTCAACTTCAAGGCCTGCACCGGACACTTTGTGTCCAAGCACAATTCCTTCTTTAACCATGAAATGACATTTTACCCAGTTAAGGATAAGATTTGCATTCTTGCAACGTTGAAGCATTTTATCGAGGTTAATTAGACAATTATCGAAGGAGTTTCCAAAGAAGGAGAAATCGTCCATGAATACTTCTATGCATTCTTTGATCATGTCATAAAAGATAGCCAACATGCACCTTTGAAAAGTAGCAGGAGCATTACATAAACTGAAAGGCATTCGTCTATAAGCGTATGTTCCAAAAGTGCATGTGAATATTCTTTTTTTATCTATGGGATCGATTGGTATTTGGAAATATCCAGAAAAACCATTGAGGAAACAGAAATATTTATTTCATGCGAGTCTTTTTAACATTTGATCCATGAATGGCAAAGGAAAGTGGTCTTTTACGGTTGCTTCATTGAGTTTATGATAATCGATGCATACTCGCCAACCCGTAACGGTTCTTGTTGGGACAAGTTCATCTTTTTTGTTTGTGACTACTGTAATACCACCTTTATTGGGTATACAGTGGATCGAGATTACCCAAGGTCTATAGGTGATTGGATAAATAATACCAGTGTCGAGAAGTTTAACGATTTCTTTTTTAACGACTTCTTGCATGTTTGGGTTTAATCGTCTTTGTTTTTGAACAACTGGATTTTTGTCATCTAAAAGTTGTATTTTATGTTTACAAAAAGACGGACATATTCTAGGAATGTTTGTGGTTTTCCAAGCAAAGGCTTGCTTATGTCTTTATTAAAAAGAGATGAGCTTATTTCGATTTTGCTCAGAAAGCTGAGATGATATGATTATAAGAAGAAAAGTATGTTCTTCCAAGAATACATATTCTAAGTGATTAGGAAGAGGTTTCAGTTCAAGATCTGAATGAAGTTCTTTAAGAGATGTCTTGATTTTATAATTGGTGTCAAAGGTGATTTTTTTAATGGTGTTTCTTCGGTTTTAGATTTAGACTCAGAGTTTTCTTCGATATTCATAGCCATAAATTCATCGAATTCAACAAAAGAGTTTTTTTTCCGATGATAGTTCCCTCGATGGAATGAAGGATTTCACTCCCTTCATCGAGAAGAGCATCGAAATATTCTGCTAAGATTTCATCAATAACATCAATGTTAAAACATGTATCATCGTTTGAATAAGAGTGTTTCATCCCATAATCGATTGAAAAGGTCATTCGTTCAGTACCAACTCCAAGATTGAGTTGTTTTTGTTTTCCTCGAATTACTATATCAGCAGTATGGAGAAAAGGTATCCCTAAAATAAGAGGTACTTTACTATCTTCTTTCATTTCGACAATAACCAAATCCATGAGAAAGGTGAATTTACCAACTTCAATGAGCATATTTTCGGTGATTCCAGTAGGGTGTTGGAATGATAGGTCGAATAATCGTACGCTCATTTTAGTTGGTTTCAGAGTTTCAAGAGATAATTTTGCATATAGAGAATATGGCATTAGATTAATGCTAGCACCAAGGTCGGCTATAGCATTGCATGAGAAGGCTTTGCTAAAAGTGCAAGGAATAAGGAAACTTCCGGGGTCTCCGAGTTTAGGTGGAACTTTGTTTTGAATCATAGCAGAACTTTGATCGCTCAGGAAGGCGGATGAGATTTTTTTGAGCTTGTGCTTGTTGCTAACGAGTTCTTTGAGAAATTTGCCATAATTTGGCATTCCTGCTAAGACATCAACAAGGGGTACATTGATTCGAACGGCTCAAATCATATCGAGGAATTTACCATATTGGGCTTCCATTTTCTTTTTTCAAAGGCGTTAAGGATATGGAAATTTTGGTTTGTATGGTTTAGGTATTGGAGTTTCTATGATCGGTTTTGGAGTTTGAGATTTTGGTTTAGGTGTAGATTCTACTTCTTCATCCTCACTATCAAAATTGATAGGATTTTCAGAATCATTTTGTTGATCATTTAGGTTTGTAGGTGGGTCGTAGGATTTACCATTTTGTGTAAATACGGCATTTACATGCTCGTTTTAAGCTTGCGGTGTTTGGTAAGGTTTAGATGAGCTATCTTTTGGGTTTGGTTGAGTGCTACTAGGAAGAGATCCATAAGGTCGACCAGATTGCTTGTCAGCAATCTGTTAAATTTTGCTTCTAAATTTTGAATTGAGGCTTGATGATTTTTAGTTGTTGTTTCGAGTTTGGTTTTAAGATCCATAAATGTATCTTTGACAAAAGAATTGTTCGATTGTTGAGCTTTTATGAATTCGTTTAATCGTCTTTGAAGGTCGGGTTTATCTTCGGAATTGGATCGATGGATGTCTCGATTATAATCATTTCTTTCGCTTGAACGCCAATTATCGCGATTTGAGTCACGGTCGCGGTGATCATTGTAAAAACGTACGCGTAGAAGGTTTGCATGAATTTTGCTTTAGCTTCAGGAGAGACGGGTTTGTCATCTTTGTCATATTCAGGTATCGAGTGATTTGAATTGGATTGCATTTCTTTGTACAGAGCATCCATTTTCATGGTCATGGCATCCATTTGTGCCATAATTTTGTCAATATCATATTTACTGCTACCTTTATTGGCGAAAGCTACAGTTTTCTTGAAAGAAGATTTTGGTTTTTGATTTTTAGCCCAATCAAGCTTGAGTAAGACTTTGTATTCGAGAAGTTGATAAGCTTGGTTTGGTGTTTTATAGAGGAAAATACCACCAGCTGTGGAATTAAGAACTTCTTGGGTTATTTCGTTGAGACCGTGATAAAAGATTTTTATGATATTGCCTTTGGAGAGATTGCGACCATGGAAATTTCTGAGCATTTCTTTCACACGAAGCCAAGCATCAGTTAGAGTTTCATTTTCATGTTGGGAAAAGGCTCGGATTTCTCCGAGGAGTCAATCGAATAGAGCTGGGAGAAAGAATCGGCTAATAAAGGCGGTTCAGATTTCATTCCATGTCTCGATGGTTCCTTTGTTGAGTTCGTCAAGCCAGGTTTTTGCTTCACCCGTGAGTGATAAGGGAAACATCATTAGGCGGACGGCTTCATTCTCGGTGTCTCTGGATTTAAACATGTTACATATTCTAAGGAATTCGTGAATGTGTTTGTGCGGATCAGTTTTAATTCTACCATCAAATTGGTTTCCTTTGACGAGATTCAAGTGGTTACCTTTAATGGTGAATGCATTTATGGTTTCAGGAATGTTGATTGCGGAACCGGGAGTCAGAGTGACAACACGGTCGGCAGCCCACATAGGTTCATCATCCACTGGATTGTAATTTTCAAGAATATCAAGAAAGTGATGGAAATAGTTGATGTTAAGAATGGGTAGGTAGACAATTCTTGGTTGTGTGGGTCGTTCTAACACCCCCAAATTGGGGTCAGCAAGCGGAAAAAAATAAGAATATGGGGCGTGGTACTGCAAGATCACTAGCACAAGATTATATAATAACGACCCAAAAAGTCGTTTAAAATGATACATTGGATTTAATTGAAAGACTTAATACAAAAGCATATAGCTTTACTTGTTCATTGTTGAATATTTCAAAAGTTGACAATACATTTCCCAAAATATGATGCACCTAAATCTTTAAGCGTGCAATCCAAAATGTAACCCAATGCATCCTTGGCATCCCATGCCTATTGACCTCCTGAAAACATTGCTTAAAAACGTCAACAATAATGTTGGTGAATTCATAGGTTTGATAAATCAAAATATGCAGGACCGCAAGACTTTTCTCGTGATAATGCAACACATGCAGGCATCACAAAACTAGATTACATTTACACTAAGCTCATGACACTGAAGCTCGACGATCTTTTCATGCATTAAACTAGAGATATTTGCAATTTCTGCCCAATATAGATGTTCAACCCGAAAAACATCCTAAAATTCGACATGCTATAACGTTCGTTCTCGGTGATAGCTAGTCACCCGAACGGGGAGGTCGTTTCCCGAATAGATCTATTAAATAACATTCGCGCTCACATAATGTAGTACCCAACTACATCTATGCAATTGACAGTTCATGACATGGGACTTAACTGGGTTATCGCAACTTAGGCAAACATGTTTCAATACTGCGTCAAAAAAAAAAGAAATAAATAAAAAAAAAAAATTTATAAAACAAAGCATGTTTCCACCCCATAATTATAAATCATTGAAATCGTAAAAATGTGGGGCTATGAACTCACCTCAAGTGAGTGATCTGATAACTTATATCAAGTGTGGGAATGCTTCACGATTATTCCCGAATGCAACCTAAATTATCATAGGTCGTATAAGTACCGAGTACTTGAATATAATCTTATAGTTGTTACATCGTACTATCGTTCGGGCTATCATAATCTAAGAGGTCATGACATGACGTTCGAGGAGTTAGGACACTTTAAATCGTAAATCCAACAACTCGTCGATACGCCATCCGAAGAGGCCTCATTATGAAAATCCCTAGTAATATAGTACTTTGATAACCACATGCAATTCTATATAGCTCAATCACCATCTAAATGTTTGAGTGAAAACATGTTTATAATTGTAAAACATTTATAAATATCTGAATAATGTAATTATAGTTATTCCTGGTGGTTATAGTTATTACTACTGGTAGTATATTAGTTCCTCCTGGTAGTGTTATTACTACTGGTAGTATATTAGTTCCTCCTGGTAGTGTTATTACTACTGGTAGTATATTAGTTCCTCCTGGTAGTGTTATTACTACTGGTAGTATATTAGTTCCTCCTGGTAGTGTTATTACTACTGGTAGTATATTTTCTAAGTCTGACCCGACTATAATGACCCACTAAATCACATTTTCATGACTCGGGATCTAAAGAGAATTTATGCGAAACGATATTTTGAACAACTTTCCAGTTCTGTCCGAGACCCGAAACTCGACCGAAATAGGTGAAAAAGCACTCGCATCAAATCTGATGCACTGTATTAATTTCCAAAAAGTCAGATTTTGCCCCCGCCTTACGACCCGTTATCACTCGCTTTTAGACTTAAAGAACCTCGCGGGGAAGTAAAACATCATTCTGAGCAACTTTCGTGTTTCGCCGGAAGGCTGAAACGGACTCGAAAGTGCTCAAATCGAGCTTTTAAATTCCTGACAGCAAGCGCCATGTATACAAGTGCTGAAATGAAATGTTTAAAATATATATCTCGTTTTCGCCGGAACATTTTCTTATAGAGGAGTTAGAAGCTCTACCCTTAAAAAAATATATCGAAACGATCGTCTCGTGATAGCTGCTACATAATGTCCAAAGCCTGAATTCAGATTTTATGAAAACTCGATCCTCGTTTGGCGTGCCAAACTTTCTGCTCATTTATATTGCTTTCAAAACACGCTCAAAACTCATTTTTACATGTTTAAAAGTCCTAATGGTGATTTAAGCTACAATAGAACTAACATATGCATAAAATGAATATTGAAAGAAAACATAAAGGGTTCTAGATGACCTTATGGTGTATGATGATGATGATTATCAAGTGCTAAACCCTTGTTTAGCCACAAAACCAAAGCTTGCAAGTTGAAACCCTAGATTAGATTTAGAAAACCCTAATCTTTCCTTTCTTGATTAATACTTGAAAAAGGTTAGCCAATGCTTGGGATCACCTTAGAATATCTTAGGATAGATGTATATAGGAGTGTATAGGTTGAATAAAATTTTGTATGGGTTTGTGTAGGAGAGTGTTGTATGCCGTAGCATATAGAGAGAGCAAAGGGAGGAGTTTTGTGATTTTTACCAAGTGTTTAAGCATGTATGATTTCTCTCATCACTAGATACATGTATATATGGTGCAAGTCTTAGTCAAGGGAACATGGTAAGGTCTTAGGGATGGTCTTGGTCTTGGTCTTGGTCAAAGAGACAAGGTATGGTGTGGTTTAAATGAAAGGTGTTGTACATTGACCAAAGTGGAAGAGTTTCCTTTATATCTTTGTATCAATTGCCATAAATTCGGCATATATATGATATACATGATATATTTTTGTAGTTTTTATGTATTGGGTATAAATGTGGGTATTTGTATGAAGCGTAAAAAGTATTTGTGGTTCCGGGGGGGTTAAAAATGCCTAAACGCAATTTATCGCGAAACGTATACACTTTACGTATCCGATAAAAATAAAATGAACAAAGTTAATAATTATTCTCAAAATAATTACTTAACCCTTGCTTGATGTAAACATTTAATTGTTTGATGCCCGTTTACATTGAACGCTAATTTTTAGCTTACGCGATTTAGCTTAACATTTACGATTTAAAGCAAACGCGTACAATACAAAATACCTTTGTGGATTTAACGGCGTCGTCAATGACTGAAAACACAGGTGTTATAGACTTCCCCGGAACACGAGCCTGTCCTCAAGCTCACGATGCAGCACTTGACGACGGTGTGGTTTCTTGATGAGAGGTGTGGATATTTCTTCTTGAATTGGTCTTCACGTTCCCACGTGAACTCATGACCTCTCTTGGAGTTCCATCGAACTTTGACTAGTGGGATCCGACTTCGCTTCAACCGTTTAACTTCACGGTCCAATATTTCTAATGGTTCCTCAATAAAATGAAGCTGTCAAGCAAGAGGAAGTCCATCCACGGAACGGCTATGGTCCTTCGGCATGACACTTTTCAAATTAATACATGAAAAATTATTATGAACTCTGCTCAATCTCCTAGGAAGTTCAAGCTTGTAGCAACCTCTCCAACCTTTTCTAAATACTAGAAAGGTCCAACATATCTTGGGATAAACTTCCCCCTTTGCAAAACGTACACCCCTTTCCAAGCGCGAAACTTTAAGCATAACTTTATCCCCGACTTGGAATTCCATCGGTTTACGCTTCAAGTCAGCGTAACTCTTCTGTCAATCACGAGCGGCTTGCATCCTTTGCTTGATCTGGATGATTTTCTCAGTTGTCTCTTGAATCAGTTCTGGACCGAGGATTTTAGCTTCTCCAACTTCAGTCCAACAAACAGGTGAACGACACTTCCGACCATAAAGTGCTTCAAATGGTGCGGCCTTGATGCTAGCGTGATAGCTATTGTTATATGAGAACTCGACTAATGGAAAATGTTAACCCAACCCTTCCAAGTCGATTAGCAACAAGCACGCAGCATATCCTCAGAGTTTAAATGTCCTCTCGCTTTGCCCGTCTGGTATTGTGGATGGTACGCTGTACACATATCTCAAATTGGAAACCACAAAGCGTTCTGAATGACCTCCAAACTTAGATGCGGAACACAGGTCACGATCCACAAATGATATGAAACAGGTATTCCATGTCTCTTGACCACCTCCTTTAGGTACAATCTTGCAAGTTACTCCAAAGGATCGGCTCCTCTCTCATTGGTGAGAAGATCGCAAGACTTAGTGCGGTCGGTCAACAAAAATACGAACACCCAAATTGTGTCATAGCCTTTAGACGTCTTAGGAAGCTCGTGACAAAACCCATAGTGATGTTGTCACCACTTCCATTTGGGTATCTTTGGGTGCAACAACAATCCTGAGGCCCTTTGATGTTCGTCCTGAGATCTTTAGGCACAGTCCAAACACTTGTTAACATAAGTGCTTAGTCGGGCTTCTGTGGGCCACCAAAATAGTTTCGTCATGTCATGGTACATTTTGTTGGAACCCGATGAATAAAGTTTTTGATTGTGGGATTCTGCATGATCACTGTCCGCAAATCGCCATAACAAGGTAACCATCATCCTGACAATTGAGGCACAGGGTTCCACCGCACGTGGTTTCCAACTTTTGTTCTCTAATCGCTTTCTGTAAATTTAGTACATTTTTAATCAACATTTCCCCCAACGTCTTCAACCGTAATTTTCTCTGGTATTCGCGCTTCAGTCTGAGCATTTAATCTTCTGTTTGGGAAGATCCAAGCTAATAGTCATGACTAAGGCCGAACTCGTAACGGTGGTTCACGTTCTTTTCTACTCAAAGCACATCACACATTTGCTTTCCGGTTGATAACGAATATCGCAACGTAATCAATAAGCAACTCTAACCATCGCGTTGCCTCATGGTTCGACTCTTTTTTGATCTAAGATTGTGTTGCAAACTCTTGTGATCGATGAACACCGACACTTAGTTTCCATAATAAATTAATGTCTCCTCAGATCTTGAAGCGAACACCACTGCTCAAGTTCAAAACATAAGTATATAATTCTCTCATGAATCTTTAGCTGGTCCGTGAGCATATTAATCACCTTTTCTCTTTGGATTAACACAATGCCCAAACCCTTCTTTGAAGCGTCGCAGTATGCGATGAAATCTTCGCTTCCTTCAGGTAATGCAAGGATTGGTGCACAGCAACAAGTTTTGTTCAACATTGAAAAGCTGCTTCTGTTTATCGCCCCACTCAAAAATTGACTTCTTTGAGTAAGCTTAGTCATTGGTTTGGCGATCTTTGAAAACCCTTCAATGAATCTTCGGTAATACCCAGCAAGACCTAAAAATTGACGAATCTCCGTTGGTGACTTAGGAGATGTCCAATCTTTAATGGATTCAATCTTGGCTGGATCCACATGAATTCCTTCACTATCGATCACGTGACCGAGGAACTGTACTTTGGGAATCCAAAATTCACATTTGGAAAACTTGGCATACAACTCCTCCTTCTTAAGCAACTCTAGGATTTGCTTAAGGTGTTCTTCATGTTCTTCGAATATATCAGAATATCGTCAATAAAGACAATCACGAATTTATCCAGATATGGTTTGCATACCCGATTCATAAGGTCCATGAATACGGCAGGTGCGTTTGTCAAACCAAACGGCATAACTTGAAATTCGTAATGGCCATAACGAGTTCTGAAGGCAGTCTTCGGAATGTCTTCTTCTCGAACTCTCAATTGGTGATAACCTGACCTTAGGTCGATTTTCGAGTAGACACTCGACCCTTGAAGCTGATCAAATAAATCATCAATTCTTGGGAGCGGATAACGGTTCTTCACCGTTAGTTTATTCAATTCCCGGTAATCAATGCACATCCGGAATGATCCGTCTTTCTTCTTGACAAACAAGACCGGAGCTCCCCAAGGTGAGGAACTGGGTCTTATAAAGCCTTTATCGGATAGCTCTTTCAGTTGCTCCGATAACTCTTTCATTTCGGAAGGCGCCAATCGATAAGGTGCCCGTGCTACAGGTGCAGCACCAGGTACCAAATCAATTTGAAACTCCACTTGTCGAGTCGGAGGAAGACCCGGCAAGTCCTCAGGGGATACATCAGGAAAATCTCGAACTATTGGCACGTCCTCAAGTCGCTTCTTCTCCGACTTGTCTTCAACCTCCTTTGCAGTAACATGTGCCAAAAAGATAGGAAATCCTTTTTACATGTACTTCTGCGTTTTAGTACACGAAATGATATTTAATCGTGTCGCATTTCCCTGATTACTTCCATCATCATGCATGATTAAGGTTTCATTTCCCCAGGGAATGCGGGCAATCTTCTCGGCACACACAATGGCCGCTTGGTATGTTGCCAACCAATCCATACCGATTATAGCATCGAAACTACCAAGTTCTACAGGCATTAAGTTTAGGTTGAATGGGTGATTTAGAAAATTTTCTAGTGGCGAGGAAATTTGATAGCGAATTGTTCGAGGGCGACTAGTGATGTGTCTCGGCTTAGGATTTGATATAAGATGATGCCGACTTTATGTAAGCAACGCGGAGTGACGGTCCTGCTTAGTTGATATGGTTACTAATTCGATTTCCAAAAGTAAACGCGTTCTATGAATACGCACACAAAACATGATATAAGTAGAAAAATTGATTCATTAATAATGAAGGTTTTTAGAGTGACTACACTCACACGCATGGTACCTCCTGAATTAAACATAGTTATCAGGCCATGTATAAATTGAGAGGACTAACGATGCATTGCTCATTTTCGTCAAAATAGCGTTATAATTTCATGATATTCGTGAGAGTAGTTTGTAAGAGTAAATAAGGAACCTAAGTTAATATTGACGAAATTCTCATAATACGATAATTTGATAGATAAATTTGAAATCATTCGTACAACTGAAATTTAAGGGAAATACAACGAGAACTCCTAAGGAAATAAAGTTTAAGATAGCTCTAACTTAGGGTTTGCTAGGCAAGGCGAGCTAACTTTCTCTTTTATGCTTCGATCTCATCCTTAATGTTGTTAGGGTCTTGATCGGTTTCTCCTCCTCTTAAGGTATGCACCACTCCATGTGCTCTAGTACCTCCAGTTTGGTTTTTATGACTTTGGTTCTTTTGCTCTGGGCAATCCCTCTTGTAGTGCCCTTGATTCCCACATTCATAGCAATTAACCTTCTGACTTGTCCCCGTGCCTCTTTGGTTGTTAGTAGTCAAAGTCATTTGTAAGGTCTCCTATAGATACGACCAGATGCCCACTATTTGCACTGTGGCATTTAGGGAGGATATGGGACCATCATGATATAGTTGTCATTTAGGACACGATGGCTTGACCCGCCGTACTATTTCTTCTCCCCGTGCCTTGGCAACGTAACTTGCCAGTATTTTGCCTCAATGTTCGCTTGATGTTCAGATTGTTCTTGGAAGTGTTATTCAACTTCCTCTTATTCTCAGCCTGGCGTTCGGAAAGAGTGCTGATCTTTTTGTCCACACGTTTCTGAAACTTCACTATTGGACACTTACTCTTGAAGTGTCTCAGACTTCCACACTTATAACAGGTGTGAGTTCGTTGATTCCTAGCAGCAGTAGGATTCCTACACTCCCGGGTTATGTGGCCACCTCTGCAATCCCCGCCCTATTATATTACATTGCCCATGTGGTTACCTTCCCAACTTTCTCTTGTTGTTAGCATTCCTGCTACCTTGCATTTCTTGTTTGTCCGGTCTGGCTTATGACTTCGGGCCATGTTGGTTTTCGTCTCATAAATGGCAATAGCCTCGATAGCATTAGCCACTCGCTGGGCTACAACCCGCTCAATTTCCTCAACACTCATCCCTTGATTAACAGTTGTCATTGTTTCCTGAAAATCACAGGGAACAAAATGTATATGAAGTTTCATTCAAGGGAAAATCATGACACTCCGTGATCCCACAAGTATGTAGGTTAGACCACGTTATGCATAGATATAAGATAACAGCAACCATGGCATAAATAAATCCCCATCGTACAGTAGCATGATCATAACCCACAAAAAGCGGTTTAAAAAAGGTTTTTTTGTTTTTGTTAATACTTAATACATCGTTTACATGATAAAAGAGTAAACGCTTTTATTAGCACTACCAACCGATTTACTCAAGTTTAGTGGAATACAAAATGAGCTACACAGACAAATCTATTTGTCTATGGCCAGGGTGCCTTTCAAGATTCTAGATGCTAAACTCTTATGTTATCTTTAAGTGACTCAACATTCTTTGGTGATGATAAAGGTAGTGTAGCAGCAACTCAGTAATGCATGCCTTAGTAGATGGTGATCGTGGAGTATGGTATTAAATAGATATCAGTACTGTACGGGATTTGGTCTCAAAAGACAAGATTGTATGTGTGGAGAGGTGGGTGAAGTAGAAGCTAGACTTATTCAGTCTCAAATCTTCCTGTAATCCCTCAGCTGAGTGGACATCGAAACAACTGTAGTAACACAAAGGGTCGGCCGAAGCTAGGTGCTCCTCGTCCTCCTCATCCTTCTTAACATCATCATCATCGTTGTCATCATCAGATGACTCATTATCATAATTGTCTCATCCGTCGGCAGGATGGTCAGCAGGATCCTCCTCAGGGTCCTCCTTATCCTCTTCCGGATCGGGGTTAGCAATGTAGCCTGGTGATAGGGTTGTAGGTGAGGCATCAGCAGATAGATGCTGATCCTTCATGGTCCCTCTAGCTCCCTCATCAGAGCACACTGGAATTCTCTATGGCACAGAATTATATATAAACAGATGTGTAGGTAACCGTTCGATGATGAAAAACAAAACTGCATCAACGAGCAAAACTTAACTTAAATAAAATTTTAATTCTATAAAGGCTGGTATGGTAAATACGAGCATGCACTTATTGCATAAAAGGAATGATGGTAAGGTAAGCATAGTATTGATGCTTTAATGTTTAGGTAGCGCTTAGGACCTACGAGCTTATCGTACTATCTTGCCTAAAGAAATATTCCCCCATTTATATAAGTAACTCTTATATAAATAATTGTAGAGTTGTGCGAAAGAATGCAAACTCATCTTTGTATATATACAATATACCCTCATAGTAATATACGTACTATAATATAAACACGTATATGCTATTATAATGCCATTTAGTCCCACTAATGCAATCACTATTGTTGTCCAAAAACCCTTTTTATGAATGCAATGTTTGAAAATGGTTATAGTCCAGCAAAAACATTTTGACCTGGTTCTCTATAACCTTGGCTCTGATACCAATCTGTAACACCCCCAAATTGGGTCGCAGCGGAATAAGGGTCCGGGGCGTGTTACTTCAAGATCAATAGCACAAGATATATAAGAACGACACAAAAAGTCGTTTAAAATGATACATTGGATTTAATTGAAAGACTTAATACAAAAGCATATAGCTTTACTTGTTCATTGTTAAATATTACAAAAGTTGACAATACATTTCCCAAAATATGATGCACCTAAATCTTTAAGCGTGCAATCCAAAATGTAACCCAATGCATCCTTGGCATCCCATGCCTATTGATCTCCTGAAAACATTGCTTAAAAACGTCAACAATAATGTTGGTGAATTCATAGGTTTGATAAATCAAAATATGCAGGACCGCAAGACTTTTCTCGTGATAATGCAACACATGCAGGCATCACAAAACTAGATTACATTTACACTAAGCTCATGACACTGAAGCTCGACGATCTTTCTTGCAATTAAACTATATATTGCAATTTCTGCCCGATTAGATGTTCAACCCGAAAAACATCCTAAAATTCCGAATGCTATACTAACTTCGTTCCCGGTGATAGCTAGTCACCCGAACGGGGAGGTCGTTTCCCGAATAGATCTATTAAATAACATTCGCGCTCACATAATGTAGTACTCAACTACATCTATGCAATTGACAGTTCATGACATGGGACTTAACTGGGTTATCGCAACTTAGGCAAACATGTAATCAATACTTGCGTCCAATTTATAAAACATGCAAGTTTCCACCCCAAAGTTATAAATCATTGAAATCGAGTAAAAAATGTGGGGCTATAACTTACCTCAGTGAGTGATCGATAACTTATATCAAGTGTGTGGAATGCTTCACGATTATTCCCGAATTGCAACCTAAATTATCATAGGTCGTATAAGTACCGAGTACTTTAATTTAATAACATTGAATATAATCTTATAGTTGTTACATTGTACTATCGTTCGGGCTATCATAATTTAAGAGGTCATGACATGACGTTCGAGGAGTTAGGATACTTTAAATCGTAAATCCAACAACTCGTCGATACGCCATCCGAAGAGGCCTCATTATGAAACTCCCTAGTAATATAGTACTTTGATAACCACATATAATTCTATATAGTTCAATCACCAACTAATGGTTTTGGTAAAATTGTGTTTAATAAGTTAAAACGTTTATAATTACCGTTTTAGTAAAACTAGCGTAACTTTCGCGTTTTAAGCCCGATTTTAACGTTTCTTACGTCCACGTCTTCGTAGTAAGACGAGTGATCAAAATATTACATTTTCAAGTTTTTGATATTCTGCGATGAATAGTGATTTTACTGTTCACAACAGCTAGTTTGTCGTTTTTAGGTTTTAATTAGCGTAAACTCGTAATCGTAATAACTTATCCGTTTTAATCCCGATTTTAGTGATTCCTTCGAGTACGTCTTTGTTATTAAAAGAGGTATTATATTTTATAAAGATGGGTCCGCTGATGAATAGTATTTTTACTGTTCATAGTTTATAAAATTACTTTTATAAACTTTAATTATCGAAAATGTCGTAGTTTATTCGTTATAGTTCCGTTTTTAGCGATTCTTTCGAGTACGATCTCGTAATTAAAAGTTATATCATATTTTTGATGTTTTAAAAATATGAGTTTCTGTAATGAATAGTGCTTTTTATAAAAATAGTTTTATAAAAGTATTTATCGTCGTAAAATCGTAATTAACGTATCTTTTTCGTTATAAATCGGTTTTTCGAGTTTCTTATCATTTTGGAATCGTCACGAGGCGTATTATTTTTATATAATGTCTAACCTACTGTATGAGGTCGAATTAAAACAGCCCTTATATGGCATTTGTATACTTTTAATCATAACTTTCGTAAGTAAACCTTTAAAACCCTAATTTATACCTAAACATGTTTATACTTAAACCATATGTTAACATACTTTTACATCCATTTTTCCATGATATATATAACCATATGACATAAGAATAAGTGCATAAATTCATAAACATAAGTGAAAACTCTTTTTACATATTAAAAAGTCCTAAGTGGTGATTCAAGCTATAAAGAATTAACATATGCATATTAATGATAAATGTAAGATCATAAAGAGTTTAAGATGACCTTATGATGTATGATGATGATGATAATCAAGTGCTAAACCCTTGTTTAGCCACAAAACCAAAGCTTGCAAGTTGAAACCCTAGATTAGATTTAGAAAACCCTAATCTTTCCTTTCTTGATTAATACTTGAAAAAGGTTAGCCAATGCTTGGGATCACCTTAGAATATCTTAGGATAGATGTATATAGGAGTGTATAGGTTGAATAAAATTTTGTATGGGTTTGTGTGGGAGAGTGTTGTATGCCGTAGCATATAGAGAGACAAAGGGAGAGGTTTTGTGAATTTTTACCAAGTGTTTAAGCATGTATGATTTCTCTCATCACTAGATACATGTATATATATGCAAGACTTAGTCAAGGGGACAAGGTATGGTCTTAGGGATGGTCTTGGTCATGGTCTTGGTCAAAGAGACAAGGTATGGTGTAGGTTTAAATGAAAAGTGATGTACATTGACCAAATGGAAGATTTTCTTTATATCATAGTATCAATTGCCATAAATTCGGCATATATATGATATACATGATATATTTTTGTAACTTTTATGTATTGGGTATAAATGTGGGTATTTGTTGTAGCGTAGAAAAGTTTTTGTGGTTCCGGGTATGCCTAAATGCAATTTATTGCGAAACGTATACACTTTACGTATCCGATAAAAATAAAATGAACAAAGTTAATAATTATTCTCAAAATAATTACTTAACCCTTGCTTGGTGTAAACATTTAATTGTTTGATGCCCGCTTACATGAAACGCTAATTTTTAGCTTACGCGATTTAGCTTAACATTTACGATTTAAAGCAAACGCGTACAATACAAAAGGTACATTGTGGATTTATCGGCGTCGTCAATGACTTGAAAACACAGGGTGTTATAGTCGTTCATCCCTTCGTTTAAATGGAACTCTCCTGTTTCATCGACGAACTCTACGATTCAGGATACGTTCAGGTTTGGGTAATGGTTCGACAAGTTTGGAGTTGGAAGCACGTGTATGCATCCAAGGTGAATTGTTGGATGTTTTAGAGAACGTTTTTAGGAAAAAACGTTTGACTGCAGAAAGTGCAGTGCACTTTCTGCAATGAGAGTTACAGCAAGCAAGCATATTGATTTTTAGGAGGAAAAAGTGATTAATTTTGTTTTAAAAGATGACAAGAGATGATTATAGAACAGTTTAAAATCATTAGAAGATGAATTTAAGGATTTGCATCTTAACTTACCGGTTCTTGAGGTTCTAGCTCATGCTCCAATATATATAATGCAATTCTTGATAAATATGTAGAGAGCTCCAATATATAATGCAATTCTTGATATATATGCAATTCTTGATAAATATATAATGCAATTCTTGATAATAATATACACCTTACCTTGTAGACTAGGGGACTCCAAGCCTTTTGATACCTTAGCCGATTTAGGGTCTTGTGTGAATTTAATCCTATTAAATCTCTTCAAAAAGCTTAAAATTAGATTATTATAAGCGATCGATCATGTTTTTTGGGTTAGGAGATGGAACTAAGTCTTATCCTGTAGGAATTGTCAAAAATGTAGAAGTTCACATAGGAAAATTAAAACTTTAAGAATACTTCTATGTCATAGACATGGAGAAAGACCCTGCAACCCCGTTACTCATAGGAAGATGATTCTTAGCAACCGCTAGTGCCGTGATAGATTGTAAGAAAGCCAAGATAGCGGTAGGAGAAGGAATTACTTGGTTAATATTTGGAGTTAAAGAAATCGACCTAGGTGATGAGGAGGTGCCTTATTGGACTACCATAGGAAAACGAGAGTCTTATGAACTACGACCTAGTACGGATGGTATAGGTGCCCGACCCCCTTATTATGCTAAGAAGGACTTCATGGATTACCATTTTCCCGGAGATTGGGAAATGGCTAGAGATGTCGAACTTAACCCCTTTAAAGATGTCTTAGCATTTCGAATGATGGTAGAGTTCTTAGAAGCTATACCAATAAATCTTAAAGGAAATATATGGGAGTCAAAAGAGCTGGTAGACAAGAGAATAGATTGGAATAGGCCACCAAAAGAAGGAGATGGAGCGTAGCACGTTAACATTGAATTGATTGACCCAGATGGAGAAAAATTTACTAGAACCTTTAAATCAATTCCCACCACTAGGAAGTTGTCCGAGAAAGAAAATTCAAGCAAGATCATCGACTTGGATCATTTTCATGATTCCTAGGAGTGTGACTCTGAGTCTAGCTAAAAGACTCTCTAATAAACAAAAGCGCTTATTGGGAGGCAACCCAATCTTTTATTTTCCCGCATTTTAGGAGTGTCGTATATTTTTATCTTTATTTGTTTGTTTCTATATGTTTGAATTGTTTTGTAATCATGCTTTGTTTTGTTTTTAAACTTGTTTTAATTGCAATCAAATGTATTTTACATCAAATAAATTGTAAAGGAAAATATTTGGTTTTTAAGAACTATTTCAAACATGTAAAATGAATAATTTTGATTAATTCGCGTAGTGTCTTGTGTGTCTTATATGTTTGTTTCGAGTCATATGATTGTGCTAATTATTCTTGTGGTTTATGCAGTAATTTTTACAAGAAATAATAGATAGGATACTTGTGAAGAATTTTTTCCAAAAAACGAAGAATATTTTTTTACAGAGTCTGGAGACGGCGTTTGGAATTTTTCTAGAGGGCGTCACCACTCCAGCTACAGTAAAATTCATATTTTCTTGAATTTTTGAAAAATTAATTTTGTGTAATTTCCAAAATTTAATTATCCTAATCCTTGCAGAAAACCACAATTAAATTAGTACATTCATCATTTCTTTACTGTTTTCGTAGTGTCTAAACCCTAACAATTACGTTGTATATTATTATCCCGCCAAATTTTATGCCAGGTGTAGTTGTTTTTTGTCTTTGATTTGCAGGTTATATTTGATGAGGAGAAGCCCGGAAGCTCTTAGGATTTCACGTGGACGATTCTTGGATAACGATTTAATAGGGATCATTCGTTTCTTCTCCATTATTGAGCAAAACCAGGAGACTACCAGTTTCTTTTTCCCTTTATTCATTTTTTGGGTACTTGTAAGAACATTGGGGACAATGTTTAAAATAGTGTAGGGGGAAATAAAGCCTTAGAAACTATTCATTCATTTGCCTTTGCTTTGTCCTTAAAAAGATGAGTAATATACTGAAACGTAGCGTTGACGGTAATTTTGACCCAAATTTAAAATCTTTTATGGCACATACCAATGAAAACTTAGTATTATTAGTGTCTCATGGATATGAATTATATGACTAGCATAAAAAAACCATACCACTCTAAAAAAAATTCCACCTAAAAAATGTGAGGTTCGCCCCTAGATCTTTAGGAATACAAGCATCCATCTTTGGTGCTTAAGATAGTTTTAACCTTTACCTTGCTCAAGTTAAGGAATGAGCAATCATATGTGTCGCGTTCATAGATTTGATCGTGCGTATGTGGTTTTGTCGCTTTTTCGGGAGCATTGGTATCGGTTAAAATTATATGAGTATACCAGTAGTATATTAAATTATAGAACTTGCTTTAGTGATTCATCCCAAGACTGCTAGTGAGATTACATTCATGTGATTAGGATTTGCTAAATGATAAGAGGCACTAGGATAAACCCATGTTTTTAGCTTGTATTTTGTATAGTTATGATGGTATCCCCGATCATATAACTACCCCCACACCCTTGCTACGCGCTCATTTTTAGTTCAAAATACCCATAGTACACCCTTCTGAGCCTATCTTTTTTGCGGTTCTCGTAATTTTCTGGTGGATTCCAGATTATTAACGAAGAGCATTGTTTAGACCCCACCAAAATGTTACACCCAAATCACCTTAGCCTTCCTTGTATGTACTCATTTTTAGTACATTATTGTTATCATATTTGTAAACCTCAGTTAATTGTTTGCTTGAGTACATGGTTGCCAAGTAGAGTCTTTTATTAGTGTATACAGTTTTGGGACGATTGAGATTCATGGTAGTTTTTATTTTATGGAGAAATAAAGAAGAAAGTCAAATTATTACCCCCATACGTGCTTAATACACTCCATGTTATTTTGATCCTTCTGATTCGGGTCATTAGTTAGTTTATGTTTATGAGTTTTAAAACTCAAGTGTAGGGGTGCAATTATAAACCCCAAGTCGTGTATTCTTTATGTTTTACCAGATGGTAGGGCAAAAGTATTCCAAAAAAAAAGAAAAAAAAGGAAAATCGAAAAAAAAGAAAGAAAGTGAAAAAATGTGCGGCTGCCATTTTGCTTATGTTTATGTTTATGTTCAAGATAGTGTCAAGAAAAGAAAAAGAAAGAGTCTGATGTAGAGTTTGTATATCTTTGTCCTAGTGTGGTTGAGTCTTGGCTTAGCAACGCCTTATACATGTATTCATGTGATTAGGGGTCTTATCGTGTCGGGTTATAGGGTTGTCGGGTCTTATCGGGTCGGGTTGAGTCAAGTTTTGATTTTTTAAAACTCACCCGCAACCCGACCCGATAAGGAATCGGGTTATCGGGTTCGGGTGGTATTCGGGTCGGGTGATTCGGGTTATCGGGTGGTACTACAAAAGATAACTTCTATATCATACACCTGAGATAACTTCGCACCTAGAGAGATTGCACTACATGTAATTAAGTGAAATGATGGAAATGATTACATAATATGTATTAAAATGATGGAAATGATTTATAACATATGTTACTAATGACAGATGGAGCATGAATCATGAATCAAGAATCAAGATTTATAGCATATGTATTGCACATTAATAAAAAGTAGCCAAATACAGTAGACCTGCGAATTAAGATCGACCACCTCTAATTCTAAATTCAGGAAATGATCAAATATTATGTTTAACCTTACTTTTGGACACCTAAATATGAGGTCAACCCCTCTCTTTGTTCAATTCATGGCTGTTTAGCTGCTTGTTTTGGTAGAACCAAAATTGTATTTCGTCTAAAAAACATGTACAAACTTACGGATTGCAAAACTTACTCCCATCAATAAACAAGATACAAATCCCTACAACTAAACCTACACAAAGAAATGCCTAAAAAAATGAAGAATGCAAAAATGTAAGACATCAAGCGAATTATAGAAAAGTTAATCACACCTTGATTTTTCATTAGTTTAAACCAAAAACATAGTGTTATTGTCAATTTTTCACTTACAAGAATCTTGAACAGGCTCAAGCTCATATAAATATCCAACAGCGCAAAGTAGCAAGATACAAGTGACATGAATAGGCACAAACTCACCATTCTTTAACCTTCCTCCCCAAACTCCTTAACCCATAACAGATTGCTAAAAGCAGACCCTGCAAATTAAGAACCCCATATGAGAACCCTATAATAAGAACCCCATATGACCAAATACAGCAGACCTGTAAATACAGCAGACTAAATATTTTGCTTGATATTTTGATATGGTTTAGACTTGTAGAAACAACCAAATACAACAGACCTGCAAATTGAGAACCCCATATGACCAAATACAGCAGACCTGCAAATGTATTTGGCATTTAGTGTTTTGTGAATTGCCAACTCAAGTCACACCTAAAAAACCAAACAATGAGAACCCCATATGACCCATTTGCACCTTGACACGGAACATTAAATAGAGGTTGGTTGATTCTTTGATAATACCTAAAACCCAGATTCTACACAAAGCTAAATGGGAGCTCATCGATAACTATCATGTGTGCTAAAGCTTCCTTGCTTTTTTGTTGATCAAACTTCCATGCCATCATCTTTTTTGCATCACCACCCTTAAAAGTTATATTAGTTTGAGACTTACTTTGTTTTTCTAAGTATGGTTTACATGTCAGTAGATGATTTTTAAGATTTGTAATACCATGGTTTCTAGAGTGGAATTTGTAAATTCTAGCATAATGTTTACACTTAGCTTTTTTGTCGATAGGTTTCTCACCTTTTCATTAGGTGTTTGATTCACAGAGTTTGATTCCAGTGTCAACTAACAACAATAAAATAAAAGAAACGTCAATAAAATAATAACTAATAATAAAACTAATTACCTAATATGTCAAAACTTTAACTAAAAATCAAACAACAAATCCTACACAATTACCTTTTCTTTGAATGATGATGATCTTGTGAGGCAGAAATATGAAGAAGATGTAAATGGTTCGATAGAAGGAGAATGAATTTGTTAGAGGGAAGGGTTTCTTTTGTTACAAAGGTAGGTTGGGTAACCAAACGTTTCATGCAAATATGTACATGCATTGGGCTTTTAAAAAGGTATAAATTAAAAAAATAGATTTTTTTATTTTCGGGTCTTATCGGGTTGACCTGCTAACAACCCTAACCCGACCCAAAAACACTATCGGGTTCGGGTGATATCAACCCGACTAGATTTTTTCACCATATTTAACCCGACCCGATAAGCCTTATGGGGTTCGGGTTTGGGTTTGGGTTTGGGTTTGGGTTCGGGTCAGGTCAACCCGACCTTACTGACACCCCTACTTGTGATTGATTGACTCACCACCAGTAAATTCTCCAAATATCCCCCAACCGTGTTCCTTTACCCTCCACCTATACATCACAACCTTTTAATGACCTCTTTGATAGTAATTCCTAGGTGCTTACGCCATGCAGTGGAGGTTTTGATCCTTTATCAAGCCTATGGTAATTTATATGCTATGACAGGTAATGAGTGTTAATATTCCGTTTCTCATATTGTTATAATTCATTATACACCCGAGAGAAAAAGAGAATCTAAACACTTATGTGTGGTGCTAGTATATAATTTTCGTGCTTTTAATTACGAGGTCTAATTGGTTGTATCATGAATTATCTTTAAAGAGTAAGTTAAATGCCCTAATATTGCTATTAACTAGGTAGAAAATCTCATTTGCATTGAGGACAAGCAAATTCCAAGTGTAGGGGTATTTGATGATGTGTCATTTTATACACTTTTTCAGGGTCATTTAACCCCCTAAATCATGCAAATATGCCCAAAATACGTGCTTAATCGTTTCTTTTTATGTTTTTAGCACTTGGGTGACATTTGGAGGAAATACACGTGACTTGGGATCATTTTGGGAAGATACGGATGAGATTATAACTCTACACCAAATTCGATGAAGAAAAGCCATACAGCGGCTGGAGACGACGTCATAAAACATTGTAACGGCGTCTAAACGTCTAAGAGACGGCGTCTGGATTTCTAGAGACGGCGTCTGAAGTAGACGACTTAAAGAAACCCTAAGAAGATTCGGCGTGGAGATGGCGTCGCAACTTACAAGAGACGCCGTCAAGCCTATTTTACTATATATACAAACTCATATTTAGGGTTTTCAGGGTGGAACTCGGGAGTATATTTAGAGTACGATTATTATCATATTTTAGGGTTCTTAAACCCTCTTGTATCCACCTTAATTCCATGTTTTAATCAAGTGAAGACCTTCTATCCCTTTAATCTTTCAATATGTCTTATTGTTTGATTAATTGTTGTTCTTCGCTTTCCCTTAACATGTTAGGCTAGATTTATTAGTATTTGCTTATGATTGCATGAAACTTAGTTTGTAAATCCTTTTAATATTGCTTCTTATTAATGAGTAGCGCGTTAGGCTCTAGAAAACTAGCTTCTTTTGTAGATTGCGAGGACGTATAGGGAAACGTGATTGTGTTGAAAGGATACCATCGCAACAGTCTTCATACTACCTTTCCCTAATATGGTTGATCACCTTTTAAGTGTTTGAATGCGTGTAATGTACTCTTAAGGGCCTTGTAATAGTTTTTATACTACCTTACTTGTGCGTTGCCTTAACGAAATATTCATAGACGGCGGGTTCATGTAATTCGTTCATGAATTAGGAAATACTTACACATTACATCACAAGTGTGACAAAGAAATATGATTAGGAAGAGCAAACTTAGGAGCAGTGCATGATTAAGTAAGCACGTTTGTTACCTATACGAGTTCCACATGTAGATTAGATTTAGGATAGATTAGTAGTTAATTAGTTTAAAACCAAACTCCTTCAAACCAGATATTTTACTTGCTTTCTTAAAAATATAAAAATACAAAAATAATCTTCTTTCACCTCTTAGACCTTATTTACATTTTGTTCGAGCCTTCCCACCATTATTCCTTGTGTGAATGATAAATTAACCCCCGAGTCTTGCCTATACTACACTACAACGATTAGGTGCACTGCCTAGGGGGTTGTAAAACTTCTTGTGATACAACAACCGCACATCAGATATCATTATCGAATCTAATTAAGAAGTTTTCGAGTATGGACATAAAATCGGATTGTTATTTGTTTAGTTTCAAGACTATATCAAAATAAAACAAAAGCTATTATCTTGAATCTACATATTCAATCACACTCGATTGATATCTTTTTCAAGACGAAAAGAATATGCATCGGATCATAACTCGTACTTGTGTTAATGATGTTATATTGAGTCTACTTATCTAATGGTTGTGTTTCATATATTAGACTAATATGTTTAATAGATGCATAAAATACAAAATGAAATATGATTGACGACTTGGATGTTTCGTCCAAAATATTCAAAAAATTTACATTGCAATGCAATTGGTAACTGTGTCATTTTCGAAAAACCAAACACGAGCAAACAAACAACATATTAAAACTTTGCTCATACAACATAAAGTACATCTCAAAGCTCAAATTCACATTTGTCTAAATTCTAAAATAAGAATAATACTCTTATTCATTCACCTAGGATAACATGATGTTTGGTAAACATTATGTCTAAGGAATTCATTTCACTCATCGTGTTAAACGATTGATAAAGGATAATTCATAATATATATCATATGCATTTTATTTTCTTCGTAGCATGAATGGTTGTGTTACAAGATAATACATTACATATTGTTTGTAAAATATGAGCTATTAGAATTTAAAAATAACCTACCACAATATATGTCAATGCATAAACAAGTAAAATTCATTCATTCAAATACTTGTTTTATTAGGCTATATAACATTCATAATAATGATAATTTTATCATCTTAGAAATGCATATTTGTTTAAAAATACAATATGTCTTGTTTCAATCATATATCGTTGAAGAATCACAAACTTAATTAAGGTAGATAACCTTGATGAGATTCGTTTCACAAGATATGCAAAGGAGCATTCTTAAAATACTCTCAATATAACATATTTTTCATTGTCACAAATAAGCACATCTCTTGGCTTTTGAAAATCCAATCACGTTAAAATCATATGTGATAACTACACATGCAAAATGACTTAATATAAGACATCCATTAAATCAAGCAATATGTCATTGAAACCAAACAACCTATAGATCTTGAACAAAAGATTAAAACATATTGCTTACGCTTTTCTAAGCATTCAACACATCTCTATTAGGATTATATGTAAAATATATCATCTAGATCTACCGTCATAAAAAACATAATTGTTTGAGTCATATTAGGCCAAGTATTAGTGAACCAAGCAAAGATGAAATTTGTCTTTCATTAGAATTCCTCATTAAACAAGTAGTAACTAGGATTTTATTAAACGTTCCTAGATTCATGGCATCTCACATATGTGTTTTGAAGTTTCAAGATGATAACGTGTTCCTATGTGATACGATTATATGCCTTCGTGATTATCTTGATGATCAACAATTATTTGTTTGGTTATTGAATGCATATTTATTATAAATGTTTTTGTCTTTGTCAAGCAATTCCGATATAATATCTCTTAGTTTATCTAAATAATAAATGCTCTTAAATTAAAAATGTTGACATGTTCTACATGATATTTGCGTTTAAAGTAATCTTGTTTCTTATGCGCCGTTTTACATGACTTACGTGTTAATTGTGCACCTACACTATGTCGGTTTGATGCATAACGGATTCGGTATGCCTATCACGATAAACTTTTAGATGTCATATAGTCTTACACATTAATCTCTATGATTATTGTGTTGATGCATGCTTAAAATACTCTTACATGCTTAAATCTATGTGTCTTATGCATCTAGGTATATATTTCTTGACATTAGAATTTATACCCTTATTATACGCGGCCTTTAGTGTCACAATCTAAAAAGTCATAATAGTCGCAAAAAGGTCTTAAATCTCCTAGAGTCTTCATGCACATATTTCCTTAATCATCATCTCGTTTCCTACCAAATAATCTACTCCTCTGTCAAGGGAAGGTTGGATACAAATCTAATACACCTCTAAGCAGGATTGATAACTTAAATATTTCGTTTGAAATATTCAAGTAATTTTAACTTGCGATCGCAAAGGTTAAAAGTCATATTCGAAAATTCATATTCAAGCCTTTTAATAACGTATGTTAAAATGCTCATCCAAAATCTAAAATGCCCATGTCCTCGGATACAAAACTTACGAAAAACAAAGAAGGTGAGTCCGTGGACAATACTAAGTATAATGGCATGATAGGTAGTTTGTTACACCTAACGGCAAGTAGGCCCGATATCATGTTTAGTGTCTGCCTTTGTGCACGCTTCCAAGAGGATACCAAAACCTCTCATATTAAAGCGGTTAAGCGTATCTTCCGATACATTAAAGGCACTACGCACTTGGGATTATGGTATCCTAAGTGGTCCGGTATAGAAACTATAGTATATGCTGACTTTGATCATGCGGGAGATTACGTGGATAGAAAAAAACACTAGTGTTATTTGTACGTTTATGGGATGTTTTCTAACATCTTGGTTTTCGAAGAAGCAAATCGCTCTTGCTATCTCCACTGCCGAAGCTGAATACAAAAGCGCTGGAAAGGCATGTCAACAAGCACTATATATGAAACAAGCTCTTATCGACTACGACATCCGTCTCGACGATATTCTGATTATGTGCGACAACAAAGGACCATCGACTTAAGCAAAAACCGCGTGCAATACTCACGTATAAAACACATCGAAATCCGTCATCATTTCCTTCGCGACAACGTTCAAAAAGGATATATTTCTATCAAAAAAGTTCTGTCAGAAGACAACATCACCAACATCCTCACTAAACCACTCAAACGTGAACCGTTTAATTAATTACGTATAGGTCTATGAATGATGGAACAAATCTCGTAAATGTCTCATTCTCTTTTTAATAGTCTCGTTACTATTAAATTCATTTCGATAAATCCCGACAACTTAATTATTTCATCCGAAATGTTTAAGTATTTTTAATTCGTGAAATACAAATTAAAATGTCACTCCTTCGTTAAAATTCGTCAAAATTCATCAAACTCCAAAGCCCAAAATATGTGTCTTAACTATAAATGAATATGTCACTCATTTTTCATGTCTAATTCATTTTACAAAAACCTTAATCACGCCTATATCATTATATAGATGGCAAATATCTTCCGTTCACCATTTCCGCTACCACCTTTAAGACAACCTCGTACCTCGCCGTGTGATTGTTCTATAAACATTTGTAATGCTCGAGAAGAGCTACATTGTTAGGTTTATGGAAAAGTGTCGATTATGTGGTTTTACTATATTTTGTTATTAGACTTTATTTTGTTTAGTTTAATATAGCTTGTAATAAGGTTTATTATGCTTTAAGTAAGAAATAGCATAATAACCAAAGTCTAGGGACTAGTATTGACAAGTTAGGAAAATAAGGAAGGGAAGCCTCCCTCCCATTGCCTATAAATAGCCCTCTAATCTTCATTAGAGGGTGATGCCCTTGTAATTAACTCTCATTTTCCCTCCATAATAAGATTTGAATTTTCCCTTTACTTGCCCTCATTCTCTCTAATCTTACATGTTGATATGATTGATTCAAGATTCATGTGACCTATCAAGTGGTATCAATCGCCAATAGAGAAGTAGAGTGCTTGATTTGTGCGTGATTTTGTTCGACCGAGAATCAAGAAGTGATGGTTTCCGAATTCGGTTGGTGCTATTGAGGTTTCGAGATTGATTTTGGCTGTGATTTCGAGTTTTTGGACGTTATTGTGTTCTCGGAAGTGTTCATTTCATTCTCGGAAGTGTGGTTTTGATTTTCGGTTGAAGCTTTGCATTCTCGGTAGAGTGGTTTTGAGTTTCGGAAGACTTTTTCTTGTAAATTTAGCAATTTCAGTACGAAATATCAGTGTAATAGATATATTCGATCTTTTGGTTCTATCAAAAATCGTTTATTAGGAATTCGGTATTAAACTCGGTTTTATCGAGTTTGTTAAGTTCACAAATTCGGTTCCATCGAATTTGTGATATAGGGAATTTTACTAAGTATAAACTCGGTAATAAGCTTTACAAGTCATTTTACACTTTCATTTCACGGTTTTATCGTGTTTTGAAGTGTTAAATATCGGTTTTTCAAGATTTACTAAACTCGGCAATCAAATTCGGTTTCATCGAATTTGAGTTTTTAGAACACTTGGATTATCTAGTCATCATAAAATTCGGTTTCATCGAATTTGTGGTTATTAATAATTCATAACTGTTGGATTTTAACAATTTAGGCTTACCGAGTTTATAGTGAATAGTGTTACCGAATTTGAGTAGTTTGCAGTTTACCGAGTTTATTATTTGAAGATTTCCGAGTTTGATAGTGTACTGTTCGAGAAGGGTATTCGTTTTCAGATTACTTGTTGTCCGTGAACAGTGTTACCGAATTTGACTACTGTTACCGAGTTTGGATATTTTCTCACAAATCTCACTCATATTCGTCTAAAAAGATCCAATCTTTGAATCTTAAGACATGTCGACATCCAAAACATACCAACAATCCCTTGCTGATGCCGGTTCTGAGACTAGGCCACCCATGCTTGAAAGGGGTAGTTACATACCTTGGGCGAGTAGATTCAAACGATTTCTTAATCGCAAGAGGGAAAACCGGAAGTGGCTTCTCAAAGCACTAGAAGATGGCCCTTATGTGTTTAGGAACATCACACCTACAGGTTCAACAATACCAAGGTTGCAAGAAGTAGAGGATCTTCAAGGAGATGACTTATTGTACTATGATGCGGAAATGGAACTCATGAATATGATTCTTCTTTCTATTCCTAATGAGATTTACAATTCTGTGGATTCTTGTAAGACGGCCAAGGAAATGTGGGCTCGTGTTGAACGTTTGATGAGGGGAACTATACAAAACCAAGTTGACAGAGAAACGCGGTTTACAAATGAATTTGATCAATTTGTTGCTGAACCAGGAGAGTCACTAGTTTCAGTCTACAATCGTTTTGCTCAGTTAATGAATGATTTGGAACGAAACAACATGAAGTTTCCAACTGTTTCAGTTAACACAAAGTTTCTGAATAGTTTGCAACCGGAATGGTTGAAATATGTGACTCAAGTTCGTTTGGCTAAGCGATTGACAGTTGATTCGTTCGATGATCTTTTTGATTATCTTTCGCAATTTGAGAAATTGGTTAATGCTTCAAGGGCAAAGAAGTTAGAAAAGTCTCATGATCCTTTGGCTCTAGTAGCACACACGGGTTCATCTTCCAGAAACACCTCTTCTTATTATGTGACACATCCTTCATCTGTAGTTGATTATGATGAAGAGTATGAGCAGGATGATGTTCACAACCATTCTGAAGATCCCCTAGCATCTGCTATGTTGTTACTTGCCAAAGCCATTACTCAAAATTTCTCTAATCCAACAAACAATCGTCTTCGTGCTTCGTCTAATACCAGAAATCAAGCAGTCGTTCAAGGTGACAGGGTGAATATTCAAAGCAGAAATTCTGGTAATGTTGGAAGAAATAATAGACGAGCTTATGTTCAAGAAGAAGTTGTTGAGGGAATGAATGCTACAAATGAGACTGCAAATGTTCAAAGGATTGTTCGAACTCCGACTCCAGGCAATACTTCAACGGGTCAATGCTATAACTGCGGTGGAAAAGGACATTATGCTAGGAATTGTCCCAAGCCAAGGGTTCGTGATTCGAAGTATTTCATGGAGCAAATGTTGTTGGCAAAACAGGATGAAGCCGGTGTAATTCTTACCGATGAGCAGAATGATTTTCTCTTTGCTGATGCTTCAAGGATGGAAGAAATTGAAGAACTTAGTGCAAACATATGCTTAATGGCCAGAATTCAACCAGCTGATCAAAATTCTGATGATGAGCCAAGCTATGAGTCTGCATTTGTAAGTGAGGTACAATCTTCATCCATCAATGAGAATGATGAACAAATGTATCCAACTCATACTAAAATTATTAACAGTACCATTGATGATGATCAAATTAATAGCAATATTCAATTTGATTCTGTCAAAGGAAATGTTAATAGTGGCAGTGTTGAAAAAGATACACATGTTTATGATCAGTGTGCATTAGAAACACTCGCTAGGAATGCATATGCTGAAGCTGCAAAACAACAAAGATTTGCTCAAAAGGTCCAACAACAAAATATGACCTTGACTAGTCAGATTGAGATGTATAAGGAAAGGAATCGGGTTTTGGAAAACATAACCAAGGATAACAATTATCTAAAAGAATTTCTTGAAGCTGATGAAAGGGCAAAACGTATTCAAAAACAAGCTGACTCTCAATTGTATCGTGATCGAGAGATTATTCGAGATCTCGAAAAACAACGAGATGAGTTGAGTCAAGAGGTCAAACAGGAAAATGAGGAATTACAACAATCACATTTAATTTTAAAAAGAAAAATGAGTGAAAACGAGGATAAGTATCATGATACTATTCTTGATCTTGAGGAAAAACTGAAAAAGAATGTTGATATGTTTTTGAAAATTGGTAATTCTTTACAAGCAATGTTTATGCTCGGTCCAAAACCATTGTCTGTTTATGATCAACAATTAAAACATGGTTTGGGGTATCCGAATCCTTATACACTCAGACAAGCAATTTCAGAATGTCCAAAGTTATATGTTGCATCAAGGACGGGTAATATAGAAATTCCTTTGAATGTTAGAGATTCTGAGGAAACTCTAGAGGAGGCTTTCAAAAGTCAATAGAAAATGAATGAAAAAATGAATGATCCAATTGCTGTTGCGAACAAACAAAATTGTTGGACAATTTATTACAAACAATTAAATGCGCTTTATAATGACTTTGTTCCTCTCCAGCTTGGATAGAGCCTTCAAAAAGAATCATTCGTTGAACAAACATGTCATTTCATCTTCCTTATACTCCCTTTGTTAAGATTCTGGAAACAAAAACAATGCCAAGTGAGTTACCTTTGATCAATGAATTATTCAATATAAAAGTTGGATTTGAAAAGTTGTTTCTGTTGATAAAACAGAACAGTAAAAGGGCAAGCATGTTTTATACATCAAAGGAAGAGATAGCTCTTAATGATTTTTGTCGAGATCAAGTTAAACCACTTCTTAATGAATTACTGGATTACTTTGATGGCTTTCAGAATCTATTTCAAAGGGATATAAAAGAAATGAAAGATGCGTTTGAGCAAAATGATGTTTATCTTGATGAGATTGAAAGGCAAAATGATTTGTTGAAAGATCAACTTTTGGAAGCATCACTCAAACATGATATTGAGCTATGTGTGTTGTTAAACCATGAATGTGTTGATAAGTCCTTACATGATGAACTTGAACAAGTCAAAAAGAAATCTTTAGAGATTCAAGAGGGTTTGAAAGCAAGAATAAAAATTCTTGAGAAAGATGTTCAAAGATGTGAAAAACAAAGTGTTGATTTTGAGTTAAAATTGCAACATGAAAAAGAAAAACATAAATGGGATTCTTCGAAGAATAAAAACTCAAAACCTCTTGATTTCTCTTGGATTTCTAGAATACAGAAACTTGAGGATGAGAACGTGTCTTTGGATTTTAAAGTACAATCTTTGATAAAAGAACGAGATAATGCCAAAATGGAATATAAAAAGCTTTTCGATTCAATCAAAAAGACACGGTCTCAAACTCAAAAGGAAATGGATGAGTTAATTGATCATGTCTCTAAGAAAACTTATGCATATGTTGCTATTCGTGCTGAGAATCAGAATCTTTTAGTTACCATATCTGAGTTGAAAGCTAGAATGAAAAATGGTGAAAATGGTAAGTCTGTGAATACTAAGTTTGACAAGACACATGGTTCTCAATCTTTTCTTTGTGTCACACCCTTAAATAAAAATGCTTTTCAAAAGCAGACGGTTGTTTTAAAAACAAAAGAAAACCATGTTGAGTCAAAACCAGTCACTTTACAGACTTCTCATAACAAACAAACAGGGACACATCAAAACATAAATGCCATTAGCCCTGGAATGTACAGAGTTGTCACACAACAAGAATCACAAACAAACAAGACTAAGAATGTGTTATCTTCTACAGGAATGAATGCTACATCCAGTGTTAAAAGACCAAAGAGTAGAGATTCACATGTCAAGACCAGTGTCTTAGATGTCTCTAAGAATGAAGTAAAGTAAGAAGCAGTTTCTGTTAGGAAAAATAAGCAAACATATAATACATTTGCTAAAGTTGTGTCAAACAAGGAGAATGTAATTGATGTTGATGTTGCAAACGCTTCTAAAGCGAAAACTTTGTTATGTGTTTCTTGTATGCAAAATGTGCTTATTTCTTATCATGATAAATGTGTTGCTAAGCATAAACTGAATGTATGTTCGAATGCTCGTAGAACCTTCTCTGTTAATTCTAGGATACCAAAATCTTCTGAAACTACTTTTGTAGCTCCTAAGACTAGGTTTTCTGAGAAAGCGACACAATCTAAGACTTTAGATACTACTTATGTAGCTTCCAAATCTAAGATTGATGAAGCAAGTGCATCAAAAGCTAGAGATAAGGTTTCTAGTGCGTTTAAGAAAAAGAAAAGAAACATGCGTGATAAACCATTATGCCCATTCATGCTAAATAAGATTCGAACAAGTAGTTTATGGCAAAAATGGTTTGAATCACAACCAAATGTTATGTGGATACCTGTTAACACAAAGCCACATGCCCATACTAATCCTTCGAATACAAAACCACTGGTTTCAGTTAAGAGATGGATAGTCAAATTTCCCAGTTGTCCATGTGTTGTTTCTTCTTGTGTTGCAGGTAGTCTAGATCGTTCTATGGGTTGTTGACAGTGGTTGTTCAAAGCATATGACAGGTGATCGTTCACTATTGAGAAACTTTGTTGAAAAGTTCATGGGAACTCTTCGCTTTAGAAATGACAACTTTGAAGCTATTACAGGCTATGGTGATTAAATACATGGCAATATCACTATTTGTCATGTATATTATGTTGAAGGCCTTGGACACAATCTCTTTAGTGTTAGACAATTTTGTGATGGAGATTTGGAAGTGGCTTTTCATTCTAATACATGTTATGTTCGAAATCTGGAAGGAGATGATTTGCTCACAGGCGGACGCGATTCAAATTTATATACTATCTCCATTTCAGACATGGCTGCTTCTTCACCCATTTGTCTAATGTCCAAAGCAACTTTAACAAAGTCATGGTTATGGCATCGACGACTGTCACATCTTAATTTTGGCACCATAAACGATCTTAACAAACTTGACTTGGTTGACGGTTTACCAAAGTTCAAATACGGAAAAGATCATCTTTGTTATGCTTGTGAAAGAGGAAAAAGGAAGAAAGCTTCTCATCCACCTATATTGATTCCATGTGATTACTCCAAATTGGAATTACTTCATATGGATTTGTGCGCTCCAATGAGAGTAGCTTCGGTCAATGGAAAAAAGTATATTCTTGTGATAGTGGATGATTTTTCTAGATTCACGTGGGTTTATTTTCTTCGTTCGGAAGATGAAACTCCAAAGATCATCAAGAAATTCATTACTCAAGCTCAATTGAATTACAAAGCAAAAGTTTGCAAGATTCGGACTGATAATGAGTGGTAGGTTAAGTTTCCAAAAGCTCAGCTTATGTCATAGTTTATAGTGCTTTTTTAGCTTGTTAAGTTTTTGAGTTTTTAATGTTTTTATTTTCGAGTTTGCTGTTTTTATCTTCATGTTCAATAAGCTTTTAAATGATTCAGTTAAAGTAAGCATTTTTCATATTTAGATCTAGCATCATTACTTTTTAAGATTAGCTTTTGTTTTCAAGTATAGCTTATAATTGAGTGTTGTGTCCATGCATATTAAATGAAAAATTAGCTTTTTGGTTCTTTCAAACATTACTTTCTGAGGCAGCAACCTCATAAGCACTTTTAGAGCTTATCTTAGAAAATTCAGCTTATAGTTTCTTTATAAAAAAGTTGCTTAAAGAAGAATGCTCTTGCATTTTTAGCTTTTAGTTTAGCAAAAAAATAAGTGTTGCCAAGCACCTAAAACCCGCGACCTTTTGCATATATGTCCCTAAGTGTTTAACTAGTGGGCTCCAATAGCTCATCTGGTTTAACCTCCTTTCATAATTAATAAAGTCACTTTCATTTTTCTTTCTTAGTAATAAGCCTAGTCCTAACCAGCTTATTTTAAGAGCTTATTTGGTAGGCTTTTTAGGTTATCTCGTTTTTTTCCTTATTCTTTGTTAAAGTTTAAAAGATTTTCCCTAAATTTTCAAATAATTTTCTATTAAGTAGATTATTTTTAATCATTTTTCTTAGGGTTTTAAGTTCGAAAAATCATAAAAAATAGAAGAATAACTTTTAAAAATACAAAAAATTTTTTAGCATTAGATTAAATACTTTTACGTTTACATTCAGAAAAATCATTTTCAACACTTTTAGATTTTAATTTTCATTTTTGAGCTTTTATTTTTAATTTTAAAAATAGGAATTTAATTTTAAAAATAGTTAAAAATAGTTTTCTGAGTTTTTATGTTATTTTAGACTTTTCTAAATTTAAAAATCATTTTTCTTAATTTTTAGCACTTAATTTGCTATTTTTTATGATTTAATTAGATTAAATTAATTTTTAATTCATAAAAAATTCAAAAATAATCAAAAAATTATAATTTCTTTTTCTAAAAATTTCTTATGTCTTATTTTATGTTTAGAAATTTAGTTTGCATTTTTAAGAGTTATTTTCTGTAATTTGCTTTAATTGTCGGGTTTTATTAGCTCCCTGTTAATTCGTAGTGTTTAATTGCTCGTTACTTGCTAGTTTTTAATTGTTTCTTTTAATTGGTAGATATAGATAATCAAATCAATCTTTGTTACCATTCAAATTCATTGTCCGAACAACAATCGAGGTTTCAATTTCACAAATCATTGGGGAAACGACCCGGGAAATCATACTTCCCGGTTAAGATACGTATTATATTATATTATATATATTTTGAAGAATTTCCTTTTTACCTTTGTCCTCAAGGGTGAATTGGGAATTTTCCATAGTATTATATATATTATATATTTTACGCGTATCAAATTTTTGGCGCCGCTGCCGGGGATTTGTGATTACGATTATTTCGTTTGAAGTTTGTTGACGTGTTTTTGGAGAACCATTCCGTTTTCAAAAGTTACGTTTTTAAGAAAATAAAAAATATATAAAAAAAATAAAAAGTAAAAAAAAAATTCTTTTCTTTTTAGTATAAGTAGAAGATTAAAAACAAAAATACAAAAATATTTTCTCTTTCAATTTAAAAAGTTACAAAGTTGGTAAAAGAACACCAACAAATAATACCTTCAATTGAGGTATTATCATAATAAGTTCCCAACTCGAATTTAAGATTTAAAAACTTACCATTTGTGTCACTTACGAGTGATCACGGCTCACCTTAAAAAAGTAAAATTTTTAAGAGCTACCGTGAAGTAAGTTTGATTATTTGGTTCAAGTTGTCTTTCTCGTTGTCCGTTAAAATTAGATTGTGAATAAACTTTAGAAAAACCAAAAATATTTTTCTTATTATTTTTCTATTTTCTTTTCAATAGTGCATGCGCACTAGACGTTCTAATTATCCTAATTCAAACGTCACAATTCCAAGACTAGGAGAAGACAAGTTTCTAACATAGTCGAACCCGAGATTCGAACTATGTTGTGCACCTATGGCAGAAACGTACCAATGGAGGAGCTACTACTCCGTGCCCACCACGGAAGGGATGGAGAAGCTATTGTTTTACCAGAAATCAATGCCGATCATTTTGAGATTAAGACGAATTTGCTTCAGTTGGTTCAAGCTAACCCATTTTACGGTCGTGAAAACGATAATCCTCATGCTCATATTAATAGTTTCAAAAGGATTACCTCGACTTTACGATTTAGGAATGTGCCTAACGATGTGATTAAGCTTATGATGTTTCCATATTCGCTCGAGGGAGCCCCAAAAATAGTACGGAATGAACTACCAAATTCATTTGACCTGGGAGGAATCTCGTTCCAATTCGTCAACCAATTTTTCCCTCCTTCAAAAACCACTCACTTAAAGAATGAAATTTCTCGTTTTACACAAAAATTTGAGGAAACTTTTAGTGAAGCTTGGGAACGATTTAAGGAGTTTTAGAGCATTCCCCATACACGATTTACTACGGAGTTAACTCAAGTTGATACCTTTTACAATGGTTTAAACGACAAAGAACAAGACCCTTAAATAGGCCCGCTGCTGGTGGAAATATCTTTTGAGTAAAACGACTAGAGAGGCTTTAAACATAATTGAGAACAAATCAAAAGTACGTTATTCACGAAATAAACCAAATGCTTCTAGGATTAATGCTACTTCTAGTAAAACGGATGAGAGAATTGATAAGCTTGCGGATCAACTTTCGACCTTAGTCGAGATTGTTTCTAAAAAAGTTGTCACTACTCCGCCCCTGGTTTAAAGAAGCGGGTGAGGTATCTTTTGTTACTTGTGGAGGTTGCTTATTTCATGGTATCAATATCCGGCTACCGACAACAATCAGGCTAGTGTTTGTGCAACTACGGGTACTTACAATCAAGTTAACCCTCCGAACCGTGTTAGTAATCAAATGGCACCACCAGGTTTTGCTCCGGTGCAAAACAATGGTCAAAATAGGTTTAATCAGAATCATGTTCAAGGGAATAATTTTAATCGGGGAAATAATTTTCATGGAAATCAAGGTTTTCAAAATCAAAATAATCATGCTCCAAATTTTCAAAACCAACCTTTTCAAGTGCCTAATAATCAAGTTCAACAAGAGATTTCAAATGATTTTTCAAGTTACAAGAGGAATAATGATCAGATGTTAAGGAACATGCAAAGTCAAATCAACTCGTTGAAAGGAGACCTTAAGAATGAAATTCAGAACACGATAAAATCTCAACAAGCCGTCATGATGAATCAACAAACCACTTTTCAAAATAATTTGCAAAACATGATTTGTGGATTATTTCAAAACCAAGCCTCAACTTTGGGTACTCTTCCGAGTAACACCATTCTAAACCCGAAGGGTGAGATGAAAGCAATCACTACTCGAAGTGGTGTTGCTTATGAGGGACCCTCGATTCCTACTAATCCTTCTCCTAAAAAGGTAGTGGAACGAGAAACCAAGGAGACAACGGATAAAGAGCAAACAAATTTACCGAAGGAAGTTACCGCTCAAAATCCCCACCTCCGGTTATTCCCAATTTCAATTTCGGATTCCGATGTTCCAGACGACTAACCTAAACCATTCCCATTCTGGAATCTGATATTTCGAAGAGTTTACCTAAGCCAAATATCCTATACCCTTCACGATGTGATAATCAAAAATCCCGTGACAAAGCTTCGAATCAAATGGAGAAGATCTTCCAAATCTTTCAAGATTTGCGCTTCGACATTAGTTTTGGCGATGCTTTACTTTTGATGCCAAGATTTGCTCCTACGATTAAGAGTTTGCTCATGAATAAGGAAAAGTTACTTAAGTTAGCTAAGATTCCATTGAACGAGAATTGCTCGGCAATGCTTCTCAAAAAGATTCCAGAAAAGCTTGGAGATCCTGACAAGTTTCTTATTCCATGTAATTTCCCAGGAATAGAGGTATGCCACGCCTTGGGCGATCTTGGTGCGAGCATAAATCTTATGCCTCTTTCTATTTGGAAAAAGCTTATCTCTACCTGAACTTACACCAACTCGGATGACTTTAGAGTTAGCAGACTGATCAATTAATTATCCTAAAGGACTCGCCGAAGATGTTTTTGTCAAAGTTGAGAAATTTTCATTACCTAACCGATTTTGTTGTTGTTATTCGATTTTCGAAACAAGCTGGTCCCGAAAGGAAATAAAAAAACCTTCGGGTTATAGCAAACCGTCACATTAATCAAGATTAAACACGAGATATTCCTTTATAAATGACAACTCGTAAAACAAATTGACATCATTGCATGCAAATTTGTGAGGATTATGCTCTGGAATTGCTAGATTTCTTAATTCTTCGGGTGGCATCCCACCCGACGTCGAGGCCCGTTTACTTCCGAATTCATTTGGAAGAAATTGACGCTTAACTTAAAGATGATTCGATTTCCACACGGAAATTGATCATGCCATTTTTAATCCAGAGGAAAGATAATTGTTTAATAACAGTTGAAAAATTTAATAATGAACCGTTTCAACTTCCCTCAGATGGAACCATATCAAAGTGAAATGACCGAGGCAAAATCTTCATTTGAAGAGCCTCCGGAGCATAGTTAAAAGATTTACCTCTCCTTAGAATATCTTTCTTGGAAAGAAAACCGATAATTACAGTTATTATTGCAAAAGGTTTAAAAATGATGAAAAAGATGCTCTTTTAAAGGTGCTCAAATCTCACAAAGGGGCCATTGCTTGGAAAATCACCGACATCAAGGGTATCGACCCTCGTTTCTGTTCCCACAAAATCTTGATGGAAGATGATTACAAACCTACGGTTCAAAGTCAAAGACGGGTTAACCCAAAAATTCATGAGGTAATCAAAAAAGAGGTCCTAAAACTTCTTGATGCCATAATGATTTACCATATCTTTGACAGCCCATGGGTTAGTCCAGTGCATTGTGTTCCCAAGAAAGGTGGAATAACCGTCGTTGCTAATGAAGAAAATGAATTAATTTCAACACGTTTAGTTACCGGATGGAGAGTTTGTATCAACTATAGGAAATTAAATGAAGCAACTCGAAAAGATCATTTTCCATTACCGTTTATGATCAGAGATTTAGAAATGATTTAGCGTGGAATGAGTTCTATTGTTTTCTTGACAATTTTCAGGATATTTCCAAATACCAATAGATCCCCAAGACCAGGAGAAAACTAACATTCACATGCCCGATTGAAACTTTCGCGTACCAACGCATTACATTTGGTTTGTTGTATGCTCCCCGGTACTTTTCAACGGTGTATATGCCAAATTCCCGGTAGATCGAAAAGACCATGAAGTGTTTATGGATTATTTTCGTTGGGTTTTTGGGATTCGTTTTGATTCGCTGGCCTCTGTAAACGAAACTTCAATAAGGTAATTGAATCATCTTCTTCCGATTTAGAAAAAGATGCTAAAATGGTGTGAAGACACTAATTTGGTTCTTAATTGGGAGAAGTTCCACTATATGTGTAAAGAAGTGAATAGTGTTAAGTGCGAAAAAATTTCAAAACGGTAATTGAGGTCGATCGAGCTAAATTTTGATGTTAACGCTAAGCTCACCTTTACCCTGACTATAGTTAAAGGTGTTTAGAATTTCTTAAGACAGTGCAGTTTTTAAACCGGCAGATTTATCAAGACTTTTCTAAAATTGCTAGACCAATGACCCACCTTCTTGAGAAAGAAACACCATTTGTGTTTTCTAAAGGTTGTATTGATGCCTTTCAGACTCTTAAAAAGAAGCTTAGCGAATCTCCTATCTTAGTTGTCCCAGATTGGAGCGCTTTCCATTCGAACTCATTGAGTGATGCAAGTGAGTTTCGCATTGGTGCAGTTCTTGGACAACGAAAGATGAAGCATATTCAAAGCCTATACATTATGCTAGCCAAACTATTGACTGAAGCTCAAATCATACACTACCACAGAAAAAGGGAAATGGCTAGCCGTTAAGAAACTTTTTGAAAAGTTTCGGTCTGCATATCTTGTCTTATTCCAAAATCAATAGTGTATACGGATCACTCGACTTTAAAGTATTTATTTGCTAAGCAAGACGCTAAGCCGAGGTTGCTTGCTCTGGTGGGTTCTTCTCCTACAAGAAATTTGATAATCACCTATCCTTGATAAAAAAATGAAGTGAGAACCCAATGCGGCGACCATTTAACTAGACTTGTAGAACCCTCAAATGATGTGTTAGAAAACAAAGCATAAAAGATCATTATTCTTTAGAAACTCTTGAGTGATTTCTAGTGACAATAACCCATGGATTTGCGACTATTGCAAATAAACATACGGGGAATTTTTATTAATCAAAAGGAATGTCAACTCCACAAAAAAGGATGTTATTTAAGGATGTAAACATATTTCTCTGGGATGATCCTTAACTTTTTCGTACTTGTGCGGATCAATCATCGACGGTGTTGCATGGCAAGAAGATCTTGAGATCCTCAAGCTTGCCAATGAAGGACCTCCAACCGGGGGCCATCATAGTGCCAATCTCACCGCCCAAAAAGTATTTAATGCCGGTTTCATTTGGCCTACCATATATCGAGATGCCCATATAATGATCAAATCTTGTGATACGTGCAAGGCAAAATTTCACAACTAGATGAAATGCCTCAAAACGCTTTCTAAGTTTGTGAAATCTTCGATGTATGGGGTATCGATTTTATGGGACCATTTCCGTCTTCAAGAGGAAACAAATACATCCTCATAGCTGTTGATTATCTTTCGAAATGGGTTGAAGCAAAGGCGCTCCCGCAAATGATGCTAGGGTTGTAGTAAAGTTATTTAAAATCTCTTTTTGTCCGTTTAGAACACCTAGAGCTATAATAAGCGATCGTGGGACCTATTTTTGTAACGACCAGTTTGCTAAAGTAATGTCTAAGTATGGAGTTACACATCGTCTAGCTACCTCTTATCACCCTCAAATGAGAGGTCAAGTAGAGGTGTCCAATCGAGGTTTAAAACGTATTCTAGAAAGGACGGTTGGTGAAAACTGTGCCTTATGGTCTGGAAAATTAGATGAAGCTCTGTGGGCATTTTGTACTGCTTTTAAGACACCAATTGGTTGTACACCTTACAAGCTTGTTTATGGAAAGTCTTGCCATTTACCAATTGAGTTAGAGCATAAAGCATACTGGGCTTTGAAACATGCTAACTTCGATCTTAAAACCGCGGGTGATCACCAGAAGCTATAGCTGAATGAACTTAATGAGCTTCGTAGATCACAGCTTATGAGAATACTTTGATTTATAAGGAAGAACGAAGAAAGACTTAAAAGATCAAAAACCGCATTTTCAAATGTTGGTGATCAGTGAGTGTTTAACACTTCAACTCTCGTCTAAAGATATTTCTCAGGAAAGCTTAAACTCTTGGTCAAGACCTTTCACCATCACCAAAGTTTTTCCATACGGAACTGTTGAGTTATCTCAACCTGATGGTCTGAACTTTAAGGTGAATGGTCATAATGTGAAGCATTACTTCGGAGGGGACTTGCCACCAAAGGAAGTCTAGGGATGCTCTACAACTCTCCCTCAGGACCCGAATGAATTCAGGGATCAAGACATAAAGGGGAGTCAACTAAGTGACACGTTACCAAAAACAAGCGCTTCCGTGGGAGGCACCCCATCATATCCATTTCTATTTTTTATCTAGTTTTTCTCTAATGTTTAGATGAGCTTTGTTACTCCTTCCATTCTTTGTGATTGTTGTTTGTCGTTGTGAAGTTTGCAGGATGAACCTAACAATTTTTTTGAAGCCTCTCAGTGTTCGTTGTGTGTCCCGGTTTCACTCAGCCTTCTAACCTTTGTTTGAAATTTAGTTTTGGGGAACTCCGATATCCTTTCATCTTCATCGATTTACGTTTATCTTTGCATAATTAATAAACGGCTTAGATTTGCGTAGAGACTCGCCTTAAACATTGAGGACAATGTTTTCATTTAGTTTGTGGGAGGTGAATCTATCGATTTGATGTTGCTTGCTTATTGTTTTGATTTCACATACCCGTTTTTCCCCACAAAAATTAGCAAAATTTTAATTTTTTAAGTTTTTATTTGTAAGAAAAAAAATGTAAAAAATAAAAAAAAATATATTAGTAGTTTATTAAAAAAATAAGTGTTAAAAAACGAATGTAGGTTTTCCGTTGGTGAGAAATAAGAAGTAAATTTTGACCCGATCAGAACGGTTGAAGTTCTAGCTTTCTCCCTGACAATTAATGATGAAAGTTTGTGCAAGTCTCAACGTAGAACTTTAAACATGCTAACTGAAAATCATTAGTAAATGAAGACTTGTGCTAATCTCAAGTAGATTTTAAATATGCCGAGTTGGATTTTATATAGGCTTTAAACATGCTAGACTTGAAATCATTAGTATTTACGAATTTCTTTATTAGAGGTTTTAAATTTCAAAGAACAAGAGATGGTAGAGTTGAGTATAAGTTGCTAAACATAGAATAGTTGGATTTCTTTAAGGCTCATAAGTGTTAATTGTGGCTTTTTCTCCCATTAGCTTGTTTCACCTTTATATATAATTGTTTAATAAATAGAGTTGTGCGGTTTTTTGGTTAATAATTAGTTAATAGAAGTTTTCTTTAGTTCCTTTGTGATTAGGATGAGTACACATCAGGAATACTTAATTTGGCATATTATATGTATCACATTAATAAATATTTTGCTTATTCCTTAAAGAGCCTTAGGGTATATGGGATAAGTAGATTTCAATAATAATCCAAGACTGATAAAAGTTTGCTGCATCTTGCCGGCTCACAACCGATGTTACAGCCTTCTAAAAGGTCGAGGAAGTTACCGAGGTTGAAATATGTTTGCTACATCTTGTCGGAGGCGTGGCCGATGTTGTAGCCTTCTAAAGGACTGAGGTTTAATAATGTTGCTTAATTTTTTGTCTTATTTTGTACCTTAAAGAGCCTTAGGGTATATGGTGCAAATAAGGATATGGCCCATTCATGACTTAATAGCCTTAGGGTAATATGACTTGAATGGTGCCTTGCTTAAGTAACCTAATAAAAGCCAAATTTTGGTTGCCTCGATGTGGACTTTAATCTTAATGACATTTGATCTTTTGAAAAGGGCTAGGAGCTAATTATTGCGCTTTTAACCATTACGCTTTATTTTTGGAATTAATAAGTATCGAAATAAAGTCTTAAAGAGCCTTTGGGTATATGATTTTAGTAAAATCTTGAGATACAAAAATAGGGAATAAGGGAGGAAAAGTAAGTACACAATTAGCTTTTATGAGTAGTATTAGCATCATAACTTGTAATTTACAATGATCTTGTTTTTAAGCTTAGTATGGGAAAAGTGAAAAATCAAGAATGAACAATATTATGTTTTTAGAACTTAATTGTGCTTTTGTTCTATGATCCTAAAAGTTACCACAAGGTAATGAAAATAATACATTATGTCACACAAGAATAAGTTGTAGTTAGGTAGTTAATTATAAAAAAATAAATATGGGAAAACGGGTGTTTTATAACTTGTGACTTAGAATCTTTCCCCGCAAATACTTTACTACTTCTTAAAGGATTAGTTTGGGGAAATTTCTTGGTATTTGGTTATAAGGCATGTGATATTGCGTGATGACACGCAATCGTTTAGTTTGGGGAATTTTGATAGGTGTAAAATACACATATCCGTTAATACCAAAAATAGCCCTAAATGACCAAAAACACAGTGAAAATGGCAAAAATGTGTTTGTTTTCTGTTTGTGTGTATGCAGATACGGATATAGCAAAAATCACATGAAAACAGTCAAAAACGGGCAAACACGGACTCGGGAAATGGAAGAGCACGAAAAGAAAGCCAGGAATCAACCAAAGTCAAAGTCAACACTAGAAGACAAAATCTTAAAAGTTCAAATCAAATCCCTCAAGTTTCAAAAGTTACAGAAATGGTCCATGAAGTCTAAATGGGCCCATTATCCCTAAAAACCCCACCCAGATCCAAAGCCCAAAACAAAAGCCCAATATCTAACCCATAACTCTCTTATATAAGTCTAGGGGCCAATTCTGCATGACTTTGAAGTCCATTTAAAACACTATGACATTGTGTTAAAATCCAAGAGAGGACTCCTTTTTGCCATTCACCCAAACATCCCCCCCATTTTTATCCATTTCATAAAAACAACAAAGGGCGCCAAGAACAAAAGCACTGTTCATCGTCTCCTCCGATTTACCTACAGGTTAAAACAAAGGGCAAAGCTAAATTGAGGGTTAAAGAAGGTAATTCAAGTATTCAAGTACACCTTGACAGGTTAAAATGTAATCAAATGCACCATATTGGCTAATCCCAACAAGGAATGACACGGTGGCAAATGAAGAAAGCACAAAATTGATGGGTCTTACACTAGATTCACTCACAATGAAAGCACAAGGTATCTCACAATGGATTGCCACGCTGTCAATCCGTGTGATTATCAAAGTGATCCAATGGCCAATATTGATTCTCCAATGATTAGAGGAATGTACGGATGAGATTAGCAGGAGCGTCTAACTAACTCAGGCCCCTAGAAGGTTCTCTCAGCAGCTATAAAAGGCCCTCACTCACACACACATGAGCATCTTCTTTTCTTGTATTTTTTAGCTTAATTTAGTTTAGCTTATGAAATTTTCATGTATTTTCTTTAAATTCCTATTGTAATCTCTTCCAGTAATTAACAAGCTTTTAGTAATAAAAATAGTCCTTCTTTAATTAAACTTGTTATAAATTCTCAAATAGCTCTAGTGTTCTCATGTTAATGACATCATAAGCTACAATAGCTCTTATAGCTCTCTAAAGATCTCTAAAGCCTTAAGGATGATATTAATATTCAGTCTTATTAATCTACTTAAATAAATAAATTCAGTTTAATACCCTTGATACTTGGACTTATAAGCTAAAGGAAGGGGAGCTTACCAATGGAGAGCTCCCGATGATTTACAGGCTTTATCTTAGAAATCCAGAGCTGTTGATAAGCTCATTTGAGCCCTTTAGCTTCTGTTTAGCTGAAGCTCTAGTAAGTTCTCATTTAATTTCCTTTGTTCTTCAATATATAGCTTAATAATTGCTTATTAGTGTAGATTTGCTTATTTGCTTAATCTAGTTGCTTATTTGTGCTTATAATTATCTCTTTGTGCTTATTAGTTATAAATTTTCATCTGTTTTTTTAGTTTAGGTAGCTTAGCTCTTAAATCTTCATTACTTGTCTTCAAAATCACTAAAAACCAAAAATTGGTAGCTTAGCTTTAGATTCTTAATTCTAGCTTAAATTGATTGTGGATTTATGCATATTAGTCTTGTTATAAGCTAGTAGATATCTGGTAATAAGGTCTTGTTAATTGGATCTTAATTTCATAAGCCCAAATGAAATCTGTCTAAGTATAAAGGATTGTTTGTTTAGTGTGTTTTTGACTTTAAAAATAGTCCAAAGTAAACTTGGATAATGTTTGGTCACTTTGTTTGCACTATGTGATTAATTTTTAAAAAGGTTTGCTAAGGAAGTTTTAAGCTTAAAATCATCTTGATGGCTTAATATGCTTGTACAAAGCACCAGGGGACTTTTGTTCTCATTAGATCTTTGAAATTTTTGATCCTAACTTTCCTAGGTGTAATTTTTGCTTGTTAAGCGTTTAGACACACTCTTAAAGTGTGTTTATTGCAGGTTTGACCACCTTGGTCACCTGCATTTTTGGTTTAACCAATCTGTCAATTGCACCAGAAGTATTAACAATAAGTTAATACTGTTGGACTTATTGAATCTAAGTTAGGGTAGTTTAAATAAGTTTTAGCTTTTAAAACTTAGTAGATTTATAGATTAGATATAGGATAAGTTAGGTTAAGGCTTAATTTCAAATTTCTAGCTTAATTCTAGTGTGCATTTGTTTTTAAATTTCATTAAAAATCTTAAAAAGTCCAAAAACAGTAGTAACTACTAAGTCTAGCTTCTTAAATTTGAATTTCTAGCTTATAATGCTTGTTTTCATGATCTGGATTCATAGCTTATAAGTGATAAGTTAAGTTTCCAAGTTCTCAAAAGCTCATAATCTAGTTTAGCTTGTTAGGCAATTTAGCTTAACTGAATTTTGTGCATTTTTGCTTATTGTCTGAGTTTGCTTCTTTTATCATCACTTTTTGTTGCTTAAATGAATTTTCAGCTCTTTTCTCTTTTCATAATAAGCTCATGCACATCATAGGCTTTCCAAATCTCCTTTTGTTTCTCATTTTGAGCTTAATTTGAGCTTTTTAGAGCTGTTTTAGTAAAACCATAGGGAAACCCCTACTTTCTGATACAACAGCTTTGATAAGCTGTTTTTGAGCTTATTAGTTAGTTTCAACTTATGTCCCTTTTATTAAAATTGCTTAATTTTGTGTCTTCTATAAGTTCCAATATTTAGTTTTTCATAAAAGTCAAAAATAAAAAAAAGAGCAAAAAGGGGTTAACCACCCTCGAACCCACGACCTCCCTCTTATATGCCATACGTGTTAACAAGTGTGCTACAATAGCTCATCCATCAGTGTTTCCTTTCATTAAATACTTATACAAGTTTTCATTTTCCTTTTCATTTATAAGCCGTAGCTTTATAAGCTCTTTTCTCAGCTTATTTAATAAGCTGAGTTCTGTCTTTTATTTTTCTATTAATCTTTGTTACATTTTAGATTTTTCCTGAATTTTTCGTAATTTTTCATCAATTATTTTATTTTTAATAGTTTTTCGAAAGTAAAAATCTTAAAAAATACATAAAAAATAGAAAAAAGTTTCAGAAAAATACAAAAAAATAGTTTTTAGTTTTATAAAAAATAGCTTTAGGTTTACATTCAGTAAAATCATTTTCACCACTTTTAGATTTTAATTTTCATTTTTAAGCTTTTATTTTTAATTTTAAAAATAGGATTTTAATTTTAAAAATAGTTAAAAATAGTTTTCTGAGTTTTTATGTTATTTTAGACTTTTCTAAGTTTAAAAATCATTTTTCCAAATTTTTAGTACTTAATTTGCTATTTTTTAGATTTAATTAGATTAAATTTAATTTTTAATTCATAATAAATTCAAAAATAATCAAAAAAATGTTTTTCTTTTTCCTAAAATTTTCTTTTGTCCTATCTTAGGTTTAGAAATTTAGTTTACATTTTTAGGAGTTAAACTTAGTTTACTTGCTTAATTGTCATGTTTTATTTATTTCCCGTTATTTGTTAAATGCTTTAATTATTTTTGATTGCTTGTTTTTAGTTAGTAGTTATAGAAAACCCAATCAATCTTCGAACCCATTCAAATCAGTATCCAATATCAAGTGAGGTTTCAATTTCTCAAATCATTGGGAAAACGACTAGGGAAATCATACTTTCCGGTAAACATACGTATATTATATATTATATATATATATATTTTAAAGAGTGAATTTTCCTTAGGGAATTTTATTAATTGCTCTTGTTGTGCGTATCAAATTTTTGGTGTCGCTGCCGGGGATTTGAGTTAACGAATCTCTCGTTTTGTGTTTGTTGATAAGATTTGAAGATCCTTTCGT
>BQNB010030292.1:1800-34300 GCA_026074375.1 Tanacetum coccineum
TATCGTAAACGTTTTCATATTTTGTTATTATCAAAACATTGAGAGGTCGAAAAATATAAATAACGTTTTTGGACATTATGTGTATTAACAAATCAACCAACACCTTTATCAAAGAAACATTCATAGATCTCAAAACTCAACTCGAAACAGTAGCAAAAAATCATCAAGCTTCAATCCAAAATCCCGAAAATATGTTCGACAGACTCGCGAACAAGCAATCTGGTCAACCTTCTAGATCTCTCCCAAGCAACACTCAACCAAACCCACGAGGTAGCAAAACTTACCAACCACCACAAGCTCGTAATGAGCATGTAAATGCCGTATTCACAAGAAGTGGTAAATCCTATAATCCATCAGATAACACGGATGATCAACAAAATAATTCCGAAAACCCTATCAATTTCGATAGCGATGATGAAGACGATGAACCTACACCACAACCAAAAACTCAACCTACAAAACCAATCAAAGAAACACCGTTACCCAAACCATACAAACCAAAGATTCCATATCCTCAACGCCTTAGAAAAGAAAAAATGGAGGCCCAATACGGAAAATTTCTCGACATGATCCGAGCCATTCGAATCAACGTACCTCTTGTCGACGTCTTAGCCAGAATGCCTAACTATGCAAAATTCCTTAAAGAACTCATAAGCAACAAACATAAAATCGAACAAATTTCTGCCGCTTTCCTTAGCGATGAAAGTTCAGCGATGATCCAGAATAAAGTTCCACCAAAACTCGGAGACCCAGGAAGTTTCCTTATTCCATGTAATTTCAACAAAACTTTCTCTTGCAATGCTTTGGCCGATCTTGGTGCTAGCATTAACCTTATGCCATATTCCTTATATGCAAAATTATCTCTCGAAACTCTTAAACCTACCAAAATGAGCGTAAGATTAGCCGACAGATCATTCCAATACCCTGTTGGAATAGCTGAGAATATGCTCGTTGAAGTTGGTAAATTCACCTTTCCTGCTGATTTCGTTATTCTCAAAATGGAAGAAGACAACAAAGTTCCCCTCATCTTGGGACGACCTTTTCTTCACACTGCTGATGCAGTTATTCGAGTTAAACAGAAACAACTCAATCTTGGAGTTGGGACTGAACGAATGATCTTTAATATCGATTCTGCGATGAAACACTCTTACTCAAACGATGATACCTGTTTTAGTATCGATGTTATCGATGAAATCTTAGAAGAAGATTTCGACGCTCTTCTAGACGAAGGAAGCAAAATCCTCCATTCCATCGAAGGAACCCTTCTCGAAGAAGAAATTTTCTCCGAATTCGATAAATTCATGACAATGGCTGCCGATGAACATTCTGAATCTGAATCCGATACCAAAGAACCACCATTTGAGAAAATCACCATCAACACCGATTATAAAATCAAAACATCTCTCGAAGAACCTCCTACGGATCTTAAACTTAAACCCCTTCCTGATAACTTGAGTATGTATTCTTTGTGTAAGAACTATATTTTCTGCTGTTAATCATATCATCTAAACTCTTTCTTCAACTCAAAAGCAAACTTGTATTCCCTCCTTAAAAAACATTAAGGAAGCCTTTGCTGGAAAATGACAGGACATCATGGTATCTTGTCCATCATTCTGCAAAACATAAGATAAACTTTTGGATGACAAAAAATCAGTCCATCAAAAAACAAAGAAGGTTAAATCAAACATGCAAGAAGAAGTATAACCCCACACCTACACGAAACTCAATCAAAACCACCTCGCCCGCCCGCCTCTTCCTCGTCAGAACAACATGATATAGAAAGAGAAGATATGTTTGTGGGTTAGTCCCTAAATTCAAAGTGTACAAGAAGGTGGTCATCCTACCCTCGTTTCGTCCACCCCACACCAAAATGCTTGAACCTTGTACTAAACAAGAAACACCGTCACGGCTCCCCCCCGTTGGCGAGTCACTGCAACACTCCCGATTACTCGTCAAAACAACTCAGCAACCACAAAAGATCATTTTCCTTTGCCTTTTATGGATCAAATGTTAGAAAGACTCGCAGGAAATAAATATTTCTGTTTCCTCGATGGTTTTTCTGGATATTTTTAAATTCCTATCGATCCTATGGACCAAGAAAAAACAACATTCACATGTCCCTTCGGAACATGCGCTTATAGGCGAATGCCTTTCCGGCTATGCAATGCCCCAACTACATTCCAAAGATGCATGTTAGCAATCTTTCACGACATGATTGAAGAACCCGTCGAAGTATTCATGGACAATTTCTCCGTCTTTGGAGACTCTTTCGACAAATGCCTAAAAAACCTCGATAAAATGCTTCAGTGTTACAAAGATGCTCATCTTTTCCTTAATTGAGAAAAATGTCACTTCATGGTCAAAGAAGGAATTGTGCTTGGACACAAGGTGTCTAGCGCAGGACTTGAAGTCGACAAAGCAAAAATCAACGTAATCTCAAAACTTCCACCCCCTACTAACATCAAAGGTGTTAGAAGCTTTCTTGGACATGCTGGTTTTTATCGACGTTTCATTAAAGTTTTTTCAAAAATTGCCCGACCTCTAACTAAGCTGCTTGAAAAAGATACTCTGTTTGAATTCGATGATGAATGTCAAAAAGCATTCGAATTATTGAAAGAGAAACTCACATGTGCTCCTGTGATCATAAGCCCAAACTGGAATCTTTCGTTTGAACTTATGTGTGATGCAAGTAATTTCGCAGTTGGAGCTATGTAAGGTCAATTAGATGGTAAAAACTTTCACCTGATCTATTTAGCAAGTAAAACTCTTAATCATGCTCAACAAAAATACACCGTATCTGAAAAAGAAATTATGGATGTAGTTTTTGCATTCGACAAATTTAGATCCTATCTTATTCTATCAAAAACTATTGTTCACACTGATCATTCAGCTCTTGAGCATTTATTCAAGAAACAAGATGCTAAACCACGTCTTATTTGTTGGATTCTACTGTTACAAGAATTTGACATAGAAATCAAGGATAGAAAAGGTACATAAAATGTCGCAGCTGACCACTTGTCCCGAATTGAAAATGACGACTCAAGTGATGACAGTGAAGTGGATGATAACTTTCCTGGAGAAACCCTTATGTAAATTAACACCAAAGATGAACCATGGTTCGCAGATTTTGCAAACTACTTGGTAGCTGATATTATACCAAAAAGGATGATGTACCATTAAAAGAACAAATTATTCTCTGACCTCAAACACTACTTCTGGGAGGAACACTACCTCTTCAAAGTATGTTCTGACAGAATGATCAGACGCTATGTATCTGGACCAGAAACCTGAACAGTTTTAGATCAATGTCACCACGGACCAACCAGTGGACATTATAGACCAAATGTAACCGCTAAAAAGGTCCTAGATTCAGGATTTTACTGGCCGACAATCATAAAAGAAGCTCATACTCTATTTTACCTTTTTAAAGCATGCCAAAAGACGAGAAATATATCGAAACGTGATGAGATGCCCTTAACCAACATTCAAGCAGGTGAAATTTTCGATATATGGGGTATTGACTTTATGGGACCATTCCCAAAATCGCATATGTTTGAATACATTCTTGTCACTGTTTATTACGTATCTAAATGGGCAGAAGCTCAAGCTTTACCAATCAATGATGCCCGAGTTGTTGTCACTTTCTTAAAGAAACTATTCTGCCGTTTCGGAATGCCCAAAACTCTAATCAGCGACGATTGGTATCACTTCCTGCACAAAATATTGGAAAGGACATGAAAAGATATTGGAGTTTAACCACGTGTCTCTACAATCTATTCACCCTCAAACTAGTGGTCAAGTTAAAAACACGAACATAGCTCTTAAAAGAATTCTTAAAAAGACTGTTAAAGACAATCCTACTATTTGGTCAAAAAACTTAATGACACTCTGTGGGCTTTTTGCACTGCTTAAAACACACCTACCCGTACCACACCCTAAAACTAATATATGGAAAGAACTGCCACTTACCATTTGAAATTGAACACCATGCATAGCGGGCCTTAAAGAATTGTAATCTAGATCTCATCGCTACTGGTGAAAAATAAATGTTTCAAGGTTACACGAATTAGATGAACTTAGACATCAAGCCTATGAAAACTCTCGATTATACAAAGCAAGAACCAAAGTCTGGCATGATAGAAAATTAAGAATGAGAAAAGAATTCAAAAAAACCCATGGCAACTAAGGTTTTGATATGTCACTCAAAGAATAAATTCAACACCGAAACTCAGATCTCGTTGGCTAGGACCATACATACTAAAACATCAATATCCATCCAAATATGTTGAACTCTATGGAAAAGATGGAAAAACATTTATTGTTAATGGCCATCGACTCAAACTATATCATAAAAAAGATTATAATGACCAAAGGGAAGTAGTCACTTTCTTCTTTCCTAAAGAATGACTCACCAAGTTCGAGTCTAGCTAACGACTCTCTTTAAAATTAAGCGCTTCTCGGGAGGTAACCCGTGCTTTACTTAAGTGTGGAGGAGTCCCTCCTCCATTCTTCCATTCATATCCTTTATTTTATTTTCTAATATAAAAAACAACAAAAATATTTTCTTTTTGTATACTTTTGTGTATCTACTTTTATGCAGATAATATAGCTTGAAAATTTAGAAAATTATGAAGTCTGCTCAAGGATAGCTCTCTCGCAGCTATATGTCTCTATGCCCCGGGAAGTACCGTTTTCCCTTAAATTTTCCTTATTTTATCTCTATTATCAGTTATCACATTGAGGGCAATGTTCAACTTAATCCAAATAGGAAAAATTAATCATATCCCTCCATATTTGCCCTGCCAAAATTTTTACCAGCTGATACTTTCAAAAACAAAAATCTCAATATATATGCTTTCAAAATTATAAAAATGCACTTAGTAAGGCAAATCCAACCGGATTGACACTATAGCTAGCACAGCCCAGTCCACTAAATTGTGAAAATTATAAGCCTTTAGAATATTCGGGTAAATCCTCACTTTTGGGTTACCAAGATAATTGTGCCTTTGCTGTTCGAGTTAAGGAATGAGAAATCATATGTATCTATTCCATCGTTATGGATGTGTATATGTGGTTTTGTCGCCTTTTCTGGAGCAATGATAATTGGTGATGAATTATTTGAGTGAGCTGGTTAATATTTATAAACTCTCTATAGAACTTGTGTCTTGAGCATCATTTTTTACGGACCGAAGCACTGATTCAATATATGTTATGAATCCCCCAAGTCTCTGTTCTTGTAAGCACTCCCTTTAGTGCTAAGTTGCTGAAATACCTAAGTAAAGAAGTCAATGTTGAAAAATGAAGTTTTGTGCCAAGCCTTAGTTATTATTATATGCGAAAAAAATATATGTGTAATATATAGTAGTTCTAAGAAATAAAGGCTTAAGTTCTGGCACATAAAGATTAGTATATGCTCCCACTTCAGTATCAAATTCCTCCCTTCGGTCAGGTTTATATGTCAAGTACAAGCCTATGGTAGCCATCTAGATTATATTTGTGCAAATTTAGTGTTTTCACAAAAATATATATAAAACCCTATATGAGTGAACTGAGTGAATTCTAAATCAAACATATTCCCTATGTGAGGTGCTTAGTTATATGTCAATGCCTGAAAAGTTATCTATACATGTAAACACTTGTAGAATCTAATTTTCTTCACGTCACGATAAACGATTTTATTTGCTCACTTTGATTTCTTGAGGGCAAACAACAGCTAAGTGTGGAGGGATTTAATAACGCCTAATTTATACATATTTTCGGTGGCGTTATTTGTATATATTTCATCAATTCTCGTGAACTTTTGATACTTAATAGCATGAAATATGTGCAGGTTCGCTTAAAGATATCATGAGCTCAAACACAACAAAGATCGAGTACTTATACACTTCGAGAAGACAAAATGCAATAAAAGACAAAGTTCAAGCTTAGAAGTGCAAATGTGTGTCGCACTTATCCCTTGTATGCCGCACTTCTCCTCAAGTCAATGGAATTAAAGACTTAGTCAATTGAACGCATTAACTTCACAAGTACGCCGCAAAATTTCTTTTGTGGGCCGCACTTTCTATCTGACATTGAAGAATAAATGAAGACATAAATGCTGCTGCATTAATACTCTAAGTATGCCGCACAAATTCCTTAGTGCGCCGCACTTCTCCATTAAACATTTAATTCCCTTGCATTTAATCACCAAGTACGCCGCACAAATTTCTTTATGCGCCGCACTTTCACCCCTCACTCAGCTTGTAAATAGAGGACGAAATTCACACATTTCAAATCATCTCATACTTACAAACAACTAAGTATTCATCCTTCAATCATCCTTATATCCATTACCCAAGCATTCTCCAAGCATAAACACTATAAATCCCATTGAAGAATCAGGATCATAATCATCAAGAACAAAACTAAGAACATCTACTAGTTTAGTAAAAGGATTGAAGTTGTTATCAAATTCAAGTTTGTTATGAAACTCCTTAGCCATGAGAGGACTATATTCCTCATGATACTCCAGTGATGTTATAACAATGAATAATTGTTTGGTATGATCGTGATCTCTTTAATCTCAAGCTTTTGTTGCAATCCTATTATGTAACACCCCTAAATTGGGTCGCAGCGGAATTATATCCGGGAGCGTTACTTTATAAGTACATTGCACAAGCTATGAGAGAACGACCTCTAAATGAATCATTTGAAAAGTAATCTCGTTAATTTAATTGAAATTGAACTTGTTATAGCACTTGTCTTATATTACATCACAATGAAAATCTTGAAAGTAATACAACGAGATTTGTTTGTAGAAACCCATGTATGTAATCTTGTATAGTCTAGACTCTAATGCACATCATGTACGTCAATCATCTAATTCACCTAAGAAAACATGCTTAAAAGTGTCAACATAAAGTTGGTGAGTTTATAGATTTTTATAAATGTAAATGTTGGATCAAAGATTTGTAAAGAGTATATGACTATTTCAATCATTATAATAGTCACCAAAAATGTATGCATGAATATTGAAATCAAAGATGTGTATGTCTATTGTATCCCATATGATAGTCATAAAAAGTTGAGTATAGTCGGAACAAAGCGTTTGTAAAGTATGCATGACCATTGTATCCAATACAATAGTCACCATGTGTGATTTCGATTGCACCCCTAAGTTCATGAAACTGCGACTAGACTTATATGTATGCCACTTTATTTAAGGCACATTAAGAGTTCATAAGTATGTAGTTATAGGCCCTGTAGACACCAATCCAGTCGTGCTCCGACATGGTATAACGTTCATTTCCAGTGATAGCTAATCACCCGAACAGGGATTGTCAATCCCGAATAGATCTATTTTATAACATTCGCGCTTACCCTCCGAGTAATTAACAGTTCATGCAACTTAAGCTAATCCGTAATCATTAGAATGAAAGTAAAGTTGTTGCGTCCATAAGTGAAAACGAGTATTGTATCTCACCGTGAGATATGAAAATGAGTGTATAACATATTTGTAACGAGTTTGCAATGAGTATGTAAATAGTTTTGTCAATGTGTATGTAAACGAGTGTGTAACCAAGTTACGAAATCAAGTATGCAATCAAGTATGTAAAAGAGATTGTAAATGAATATGTAAACAAGTTGTAACGAGCATGTATTCTCCCCCGAGATTTGTAAAGTAAATGTAAAACAAGCGAAAGAGGGGCTATAAACTCACCTTGAGTGAATGAATCAACAATGTAAATCACAGAATGAAAATGCGTCACGTAAACGTCCGAATGCAACCTAATTAATTTTAGGTCGTATGAGTACTAAGTACTTTGAATAACTAATAATGTATATAATTCTATATAGCTACATGACCATCTAATTGTATTTTTGAAATAATATTTAAATCGCATTTGATAAATAATAACCATGTATTTGTACTCCTATAATCGTAAAAATAGTTTAATCGTCTTTGTAAAATAATATTTATAAAAATGTTTCGCAATTTTTTTTATTAAAAATGAACCAACACTATTCACGTCAGGAAATAGTGCACAAGTATAAAATAGTGCGTATCTTTCTCGTTTTAAGTCCGTTTTGTACGTTTTTTGTGTCCACGCTTTTGTATTAAAAAGATTTATCAAAATACTACATTTTAATATTTTTAACCTACTGGTGAACAGTAGTTTTTACTGTTCATGATTATTTAGAAAATTATTTTTATAAATTGAATTATCGAAATCTCATAAAAGTCATATCTTATTCGTGTTAACTCCGATTTTAGTGATTCTTTCAAGCACGTCTTTAAAATTAAAAGTCCTATCTAAGTAAGATATTTTCCAAAAAGATTCTGATGTGAACAGTAACCTATTTTTATAAAAACACTTTTTATATATTTAATTATTGTAAACTTGCAAATAACAACTTCTTAGTTATAGCTCACGGTTTTTTTTTTTTTTTTTTTTTTATTTTTTTTTTTTTTTTTTCGAGTTCCTTATATGCCTACGATCCTTGTAACACGTAGTATTTTAATAAAATATAAAATAAATACTCTATTTTCGAATTTAAAACAGAAACTTTTGATAACATATGTATTTAATTATATACACTTGTTTTATGTCCAATAAATCATTCCAAGTCTTTTCTCATGATTAATACACTAACTTGTGTATATTTATAGTCCTTTAACATTTTTCCAATGATCTTGTCCAAGAATAACATGTTCTTGCATTTCTTTTACTTATAAACTTAATAAGTAAACTTTTAAACCATTAATTTATATATACTTTTTATAAATTAACCAGCACTTGTATAATGTTTATACTTTCATTCCAGCATGTATTTAACATCAATATAACATATGAAAAAGTATATCAAACCATGATCAAGAGTAAAAATCCATTTTACTTGTTAATATGTTTCCTAGATGGTGATTTACTATATAAACATTATATACACATAAATCATAAATGTAAAGAGTGTAGGATTTTTAAATGACCTTAAGATGAAGTATGGTGAAGAGAAACAAGTTCTAAACCCTAGTTTAGAATCAAAACCCAAGCTTCCAAGACTAGAAAACCCTAATTTTCCAAAAAACTCAAATCTTGAACTTTCTTGATTACCCCTTTTAAATACTAATTCAATCTTCCTAATACACCTTATGATATGCCTAACAAATGACACCTTGAGAACAACTTGGAATACTTGTAAAATCAAAAACTAAAAATGTATATGGGTTATGTTTATGAGTCGTGGGCTAGGAGCACAAAAGGAGAGGATTTATTTGATTTTTGGCTAGTGAAATGATAAGTGAAGTTTAATTGTAAATAGGGTGCCTTTTATAGCAAGATGTAACTAGCTAAGGTCACGTAACTTAACCATGATTAAGGATTGAATGATTAGGGTGTAAGAAAGGTATGGTTTTGGTCTAAGAAAGGATGGAAGGTTGCTTGATGTTATAACTCGTGTAAGAAGTTAGTGAATGTTGCTTGTAGAAGTTTATTAACATGTGTTGGTTTACTAAAGTCAAAAAAATAAATATCTCTTTGTGTTCCATCTACATAGATCCGGTTATGTATGTATATATATGTTAATATATATAATTTTTGGATATTGGGTATAATTGTGGGTATTTGGTTGAGTATAGATAGGTATTGGTGCTTCCGGGTCTGCCTAAAAATTATATATTGCTTGCTTGACGTAAATTTTAATTTGTTTGGTGCCCGTTTACGTTGATTGTTGATTTTTAGTTTACGCGATTTAACTTAACGATAAAAATTAAAAGAAAATGCGTAGAAGTTTAAAATAAATACTTGAATATTTATTGACGTAACAAGATGCAAAAAATGTGAATTGTTACATATTATATCCTATCTTATCGGTTTTGCTTATCAATCTTAGATTATATAATCATATTGGTATAGGTCGAAAGACCTGTCTAGATGAATATCTGATGTGGAGTTTTAAGATATTGTCTTATGATCTTAACGGTCTGTGTAGAGAATCCCAATTTCATAAACTAATAATACAAAAATTAGACGCTTTGTGATATATTAGAAAACTGGATTATTTGATGTGACAGACATTTGGTCTAGTCTACTAATATAAGTCTTTCGAGGTTAATCAAGTTAATTTGTGAAAAGTTTTCTGACGAAGGGAAAACCATTTTATTAAGTTTAAAGGTTCGGTCTTCAAGGTTCTAATCATTTTCCAACACTTATGATTATTCTTCAATATCCGAGTAGTCATCTATATTATCACTGGTAAATAAAGTTTATTTACATAAATTTATTAAAGTCTATTCTCTTATTAAAATTTGAATACTACTCAAATTCCTGTGGACGACCTGGTCTTACCTAAAACGGATTATTATTCATACGTAGGGTAATACTTTTTAACCGTGGTTTTCCCTATAATAAAAATGGTATTGTTCAGACATTATAGAAATTAAAGCTTTTGGAACCATCAATGTTCAAACCTTTAGGGATTTTCCTTAGACAAAACAACGATTTTGAAATATTTCATATCCATTGTTATTCAACCCCTATATCAAACCTATACTCATTGCGATTCCATCATACAAACCAAACGGGACCTAATAAGTAACATGTAATATTAACAGACATGTCACAACCACGCATAAAAATAACGAACCACTCCAAGTATATATATGTTAACAATTTGTATGTGAAAGTATATAACAAATAAGACATATTTTTAACATGACCACTTCTATAACAATGTAACATCAATTAGTTAATACTTTTCAGTATCAAAAAGCTTTGTAATTATTGTTTAAATGCTTTGTAAAAGATACTTAGTCACTTCATATTATCGTTTGCCGGTCGAATAGAGCATTTGTGGGCAAGTATGCGGATGTGGTCATGAGTAAAAACATAGCAATGAAGGTTCTCAAGGCCAATTGACGACGTAGACCTAACCCCGCAAGGTTTTTCGCCGTAAACATAATTTAAAGCAAGGAATAGTCATCCTACCAGAGTTTCGGCATAAATGACTTCGTCACAATTACACGTAATCATCCTACGTTTTAAAGGAATGATGACTATACTCAGTCACAGTTACGGCGTAACTTGGACTATACAGTTACATCGTAACACATATTAAGCCTATATCGTTGAAGCCCACATCAGCATGGTTACGGCGTAACCCAACTCATCAATTACGCCGTAATTAATTTGAAACTTTAAATAGAGCCCTCATATGCACATTCGACATCAGCCCTTCCACTAGAGTACCAAGGGGTGACACAAGCCTCCATAGGTCGAAGAATTCCATCACTAGTCCAAGGGAGAATTCACTTTACTTACTTTTTGTATTAATCATTCATAAACACATCCTGTAAGAATTATGATATTTCAATCCAATATCTCTTTCATTTTTTCTTACTATGTTGTTACTATGAGTGGCTAAGCACTTCTAGTGCTGGCCTAGTTACGAATTTACTGATGTTATGATTGTTTCTTGTCTATTTATTGTTTGAATTAGATATCCTTATTGTCTGTCATTGATCTCTGAGTTTTGGTAGTATTTAGGGTGGTTTAGATCCTATTAGTCCTCTTATTAGGCACACATGTTGAACTTAGTGTTAATATAAATAATGCCAAAAATTCTTATTTATATTTTTCGACTCCTCTACGTTTTGAAAATGTAAAAACGTCTACGATAAAAATAAACGTTTATGTGTTATTAATCGTAAATTTCCATTCCGACGTAAATCACTTAAGGTATGAATAAACAAATCATTAAACATGATCAGTGATCAAGAAATTATTTTTTATGAACCATTACATTTCTACAAGAGTATTTTTACAAAAATAAAAATATACAAAATATTTTCTTAATATAAAAGAAATGTTATATTTAATTGTAAAAAATCAAATATGGGTTTCCCTCCAAAATGGAAGGCTCCACACAAGATTTAACCTTCTCTACTAAAAGACAAAAAAGAGAGCATCTACCTAGGAGCGACCCCTGATAGGGAAGATGGCCCTCAGATATATCTGGGACCACCAAAACCGCCCACAAGAGACGTTGGATTTTCTTGGCTATAAATATTGCACTATTCTCTGCAGAAAAACACACCTCTTAGCACAGATTTTTTAGATAACTTTTTCTCTCTAAATCCTTCTTTTTCTCTCTAAATCTCTTAATCACTAACATAGTTTAATCTTGTTTCAAGTGATCAAATCTTAGCTTCTACCTTCTTCATTCTTCTATCAAGTGCAAGAGAAGAACACTCGTATTCGCCAAGAAAGAAGTGTTATATATTAGTGATTTCTTCTATCTTCTTCTAAGATCCAAAACTCTATTTTCTTGATCTTGTGTTTGTGTGTAAAATTGGATAGTGTATAGATCCGATTGTGTTGATCGTATGTCGGTTAGTATTTTAGTCATTAAAATACTTTGGTGAAGTGGTAGATTGGTTTTAGCTAAGATTAGGACTCGACATTTAGCTTAGTGTCAGAAAACAATGTAAGCGACGTGTAAACGGTTTTCTCCACCTAAAGGGAGCTTGTTGACAAAGTGAAATCTCAATTTGTATACTCAGGGAGTGGAGTAGGGTGAAGAAGAGCTTCGTCGCCGAACCACTATAAATCTCGGTGTTGTGGTTTGATTGTTCTATCTCTTACCTTTCATCTTTTACTTACTCTTATATTTATTGTTTGTATTATGATTGTGTTGCAAGTAGTTAGATACATTAGTTGTTCATATCGTTAGTTCATCTTGCATATATTCGAATCTAGTGTTTTTATAAGCAAAGTTTTTAAAACGCCAAGTAACCGATAAACTATTCAACCCCCCTTCTAGTTTCCACAACTAGTATCAGAAGCCGGGGTCACTCAAGATTTTTAAAATATACTGTATTTTAAAGCTTGACGATCTATGAAATTCTTGGAAATTATCTAGAATGACAATCTATGGAAAGACACACTTTTCAAAAGCGATAGTTTTATCTATTGGAAAAATAGATTCAAAACGTATGTAAAATCAAAAGATCTTGATATTTGGCATGTTATATGCTGGGAATTAAAGAAACTATTGCAGCAAATTGGTTCGTTTGCTTGAGTTCAGATAAATTGGTTTCCAAAGTTTTTAGTCTATGGTCAATACCTGATAATAAGCTGGAGTTGGGAATGTTAGAAACGAAGCCCGATGACACAGAAGAACTCTGTTGTTGAGCTTCAGGATTGACCGGTGTTATGATCACATGCGTGTCTTCTATTACTTGAGTAGTTTGAACGATAGTGCATGGAGCATCTGTCATTTCAGTTTCTCTTCCCTCCAGATTTGTAGCATCTCATATTTTATGTTCAATATTTTAACCGAGCTCTAAATTCCATTTCAAATTTTTAAGGAATTTATTATTTTGTTTTTAGCCGTTTTAACAAAAATCACCGTTTTAGCTAGTTGCGAAGCATGCCTTGTATATTTATCCATTTTAACGTTTGAGAAATCAATAATTCCATATTTTAGCTTCGAGAGCTTATTTATTTTTCATTTTAATACTTTTCGAATTTTATCCGCGTTTGGCCGAAACTGCGTCAAAATAGTATTTTTACAGTTTTTAATATTTCAATTAAGTGTTATAAAAACAAATATTGTGGAATAAGTGTTTTATAAAAATAATAATAATAATATAATTTATAAACATAACATATAATTCAAACATTATTTTTAATTGTTTCTTTGTTTAGACTCTATCAAAACTAGAAACCAAACACCCTCTTATTATATTTTACTCTTACTAAATCCTAAACCAAACACCCTTATATTTGTATTTCCTCCAACAAAACCAAAAATCAAACACTCCCTAATATTTTTCTTTATAAACCCAAGCTCAAGTATACTTTGATAAAAAAATTATAAAAGCCCACACCTTTTTTTATAACCGAAACATAAACACACATAAAAACACAAATAATTTTTTTTGTCTTCTCCTTCTCCCTTGTTCTCTGGTTCGAACGACACACCCTAAAACCTATGAATTTAGCAAACAAATAACAAAGAAACATACAAAATAAATGAGAAAAAAACATAACCCCACCTGCGGTAGATTGTATTGATTTTTTGTATTGAATTGTTGTTGTTGTTGGTCTGAAAAAATAGAAATTAAGAAAAGGAAAATGAACCCTAGAGTCCACACCATATAAACCATCAAGGAAGATGGATTCAAGATGGCAATCATGCATAATGAGAAAGAGCCACCTGGAATCCATTTTCTCAAAGAGAAAAGCGAGAGAGACTGTAAGAGAAGAGAGTATAAAGAGAGGACACCTGGATGGGAATGACGAAAAAAATAAAGTTGGATCCGGGTCAACGATCAGGTAACGACCGATTCCGGCAACCTCGTCGGTGGGTCGACTCGGTCGGAAACCCGACACATTAAATGCAGTATTAATGAAAGAGGTTAGCTTTTAATAAAGTTTATAATATAATATAAACAGATTCCGTCATAGCCTTTTTGTTACAATTCGGTCATAGCCTTTTGTTGCAGACTTACAGGTTTGTTTGTGAGTGATGTTTTATTATGCTTTTGATTTTAGATGATAAAATTATTGTTTCTTTCTTTTCTTGTAGTCGTGATACAAAATGAAAAATAGTTTGATGACAAACTGGGAGTACAAATATTTATAATAAATCGTCCATGTATTTTCTTAAAAGGCCTGCAAGTATGTTTTTGGAGGGCGTGCATATATTTTAGGCGTGCAAATATGTTATAGCAAATTTGAAGGAAAACTGAATAACATATTTTCTTGATGAGGTGTCATTTTATACGTTTCCAGGGTTATTTAAACCCTCAAATCATGTGTTTATGCCCAAAATAGGTACTTAATCGTTCCTTTTCAGGTATTTCTCATTTGGAAGACATTTGGATGAATTACACGTGACTTAGGCTCATTTGGAGAAGAAACGGACGAGATTACGAACCAACACCAAGACTCTTGAAGATTTGTGCTCACAGAGCCTGGAGACGGCGTCACAAGCTATACACGACGCCGTCACAACCCATCAAGTGACGGCGTCACAACATTTCATGACGGCGTCAGCCCGCACCGACTCAAACGCAGATCTAGAAGATTCTACTTATGACGGCGTCACGACTAAAACGCGACGCCGTCGCGTCGTTTTTCTTATATATACAAACCCGAATTTAGGGTTTTGAGTGTGTAACTTTAGAATAAAAAGAGGGTACGAACCCTAGTTCGTTTAGCAGCTGTAGGAGACGATTTTAGGGCCTAAAAACCCTATTGTACTTCTTCCAATTCATGTTTTAATCAAGTAAGGTTTACTTAATCATTCAATATGTCTATGTGTTGTTTGATTTATTGTTCTTGCTTTATCTTTAACATGCTTGGCTAAACCTATTATTGTGTTTATTTATGATTGTATGAAACCTAGAATGTAGATCTTAGTGGTGTTGCTTCTTGTGATGGATGTGCACGTTAGGTCTTAGAAAACCAGCTTTTGTCTGTATCGCTATTGATATGTCTAGGGAAACATGATTGTGTAGAAAGGATACCATCGGGTAACAGTCTTCATACTACCTTGCCCCCTAATATGGTTGATCCACTTTTAATATATTTCACATGCACTTAGTGTACTCCTAGGGGCCATGTAATAGTCTTCATACTACCTTACGTGTGCGTTGCTCTAGCGGAATACTAAGTAGACGGCGGGTTCGTGTAATTCGTTCATGAATTAGGAAATAGTTACACAGATCATCACAAGGGTGACAAGACAACAACACTAGGAGAAGCAATCTAGAGAGTAATACATGATTAAATAAACACAGTCTTTTATTATATTGTTATCACCAATTAGCGTAGATTTATATTTAGTTAATAGCTAAAACCAAACCTCCTCTCAATTATATGATTTACTTGCTTTCCATAAAACATAAAAATACAAAAAGAATCTTCCCTCAACCCTTAGAATTCTGTTAGACCGTGATCAAGCCTTCCCAACCTATTCCTCGAGTGAACGATAACAACCCCCGAGTCTTACCCATACTACTACTACAACGATTAGGTGCTCTGCCTAAGGAGTTGTAAAACTTCTTGTAGAAGTCCTACGATGACCGCATCAAGTTTTTGGCACCGCCGCCTGGGGAATAGTTAGGTTTTGATCATAGTTTAGCTTAGTTCTACTTGCTTGAATCCTTTCAAGTAAGATTTAAATTCCGCACATTAGCTTTCTTGTAGTCTATCTTTTTCTTTGTTTTATCTGTTTCGTAAATCTGTCACCATGACACGTAACACCGTTAAAAGATTAACGAAACCTCTCGACGAACCCGAAAGAGAATTCCAAAGTCTTAGAAGAGCCGCCTTGCGATAACATCAAAATGAATCCCTTGCCATTGCCGGAAGAAACCTCTTTGATGATGAAGCATCGTCGTCCAAGAACACTCGACCTAAACTGCCAACCCCTCCCAAAACCTTGCATGAACATTCTCGCCCCACATCCTCCGGTTTCCAAATTCCAATCACCGTTCCAACTGAACAAACCGGAAGAATCGTTGACTCACGCGACATTTAGTTAATTCAAAATACATGCACATTCCAGGGACTAAAAACCGAGGACCGCCTCCATTATATTAAACACTATTTAAGTATCGTTGATAACATACAAGCTGATGGAGCCACGAGGGATACATCTAGGTTAAGATTCTTCCACTTCTCCCTAAAAGGAAAAGCGACAAAATGGCTTGACAAAATACCACCCACTTAAATCACGACATAGGATTAGCTCGTGTTACGATTCCTTGACCATTTGTTTCCAATTGGACGTACCTCCGCCCTTAGAGACTTAATCCTTCGATTCAAACAAGGGGACGACGAACCCATCAAAAGTGCCTGGATCCGTTTTCGGGACTTAATCAAACAAGTTCCCTATCATGGAATACAGAAATGGCTTCTGGTACAGATCTTTCATGATAACATATCCCAGGACGACCGCAGGAAGCTCGATTAATTCACCCAATTTTGCTTTAGCTCTCTTACTGAAGAAGAAGGATGGAATAGAATAGCAGAATACGTCCACTACCAAGACGATCTTTAGGACGAACCATCACCCTTCATGAACGTCTCTTCCATCTCAGAAGTAATGCAACCTACACTCAGGGGGCGTTTAAAAAGGGCCTCTAAGCAAATCTCTTTCCTCAAAACACCTACTCGAGAGGTTGGGCTTAAAAACCACTGCCTGATTTGCGATTACTATGAAGGATCCCATGAGGCCGATGAATGTGAGCATAAAAACCCATCCGAGCAGGTATGCTTGTCCGGCGGATACATCTACAATAATCCTTCCCTTCTAAGATTTTATCAGAACGACGATACCTCACCATGAGGGAACAACAAACGTAAGGAAAAGGGAGATGATGGCCCCGAATGGAATATTAGAAGTAAGTTTGAAGACAAGCTCGCTAACTTCATGCTCGAGAAGAAATTCCACACAAAAGGGATAGGAGACATGCTCGTCCAACACCGTAAAGAATTGCGTGAACAATATTCCCAAATTCTCTCAGCAACAACAAAAGCAAAACTCCTGAACCTGAAGCACCAACTTTCGCCATAACAACTAGATCAGGAATTAGCACACAAGACCCACCTTTTCCAGCCCCACCATGACCAGCGACTGACAGCTTCACCGAGGGGGTAACCGATACTGACTTGCTTTCACCGAGGGCGGTAGCGCTTGGGTAACCAAAAAAAAAAAAAAAAGGAAGAGCTTCGATGGGCGCAGAACCATGCCACTACATAAGAAAACCCCCCCCCCCCCCCCCGGTCATCTATCCTTTACCAACCCTCTAAGACATCCAATCTACCTTTCCCATCCAGATTAAAGAAACAAAAAAAGGACGACGAGGATGAGTGTCTTCTCTCAATCTTTAAGCAAATTCATATCAATCTGCCATTCCTTAAAGCTATGATTCACATTCATAAGGGAGCCAAAGTTTTGAAAGATCTAATTTCGCATAAGAAGAAACTTGAGAAAGCGGCCTCTTCAGTTAAACTCAGTGAGGAGTGTTCCGCTATTATTCAAAGGAGTCTGTCCCAAAAGGAATGAGACCTAGGTAGCTTCACACTACCATGTCTCATCGGACCCCTGGCAGTAAAGAACACCCTGGCTAATTTAGGAGCAAGTATAAATCTCATGCCACATTCTCTCTTTTGACAATTAAGGATTTCTAAACTCAAACCTACCAAAATGAGTATTCAGTTGGCCGATCGATCTATCAAATACCCCATCAGGGTCTGCGAGAATATATTGGTAAAAGTAGGCAAATTCATCTTCCCGGCCAATTTCATAATCTTAGAGATGGACGAAGACGAGCTAGTCCCGATTATTTTGGGACAACCCTTCCACGCCATGGCAAGGGTTGTGATCGACGTGCACGAAGGAAAAAATGAGTTTAATGGTCGGGAGTGAAACCATCACCTTTGACATCAGGAAATCTATGAAATCCAAACACTCCCGTGACGATTACCTATACTACGCCGATCACAGCGCTAAGCTGGTCCAGGAGCAATGGGTCAACGCAGTTAACCATGACGGAAAATGGACTGAAGAAGAAGAAGAGGAAGATTCTAACAAAGCACTCGTTGTTTCTTTCTACCCGAGGACAGAGCCGGTGGAGCCACTTGAATGGAAAGCCCCAGACAATCGATTGAAACCATCAAGCGTAGAACCACCTAAACTCGAATTGAAGGAATTTCCTAAACAACTTGAGTATGCTTTCCTCCAGGAAAACAACCAACTCCCAGTGGTCATCTCATCCGCATTGTCCACTGACAAAAAACCAGACCCCTCGAAGTTTTTCGGAATCATATAGGGGCGATCGCTTGGAGTATTGCTGACATTAAAGGAATCAACTCATCCTTTTGTACTCACAAAATCCTCATGGAAGATGAGTTCAAGCCATGGGTCCAACCTCAAAGACGAGTTAACCCTAATATCAAGGAAGTTGTAAAAAAGGAAGTCATAAATCTCCTTGACGCTGGACTAATCTATCCCATCTCTAATAGTCCATGGGTAAGCTCTATTCAGGTCATCCCAAAGAAGGGAGGAATGACCGTAGTGAAGAATGAGATGGATGAGCTCATCCCACAACAGACAGTCACCAGATTACGTGTATGTATCGATTATAATAAGTTGAATAACGCAACCTGGAAAGATCACTTTCTGCTTCCGTTCATCAATCAGATGCTCGGACGATTGGCTGGGCATGAATACTACTGCTTCCTAGATGGGTTTTCTGGATACTTTCAAATCCTTATCGCCCCTGAAGATAAATAAGTTTAGAAAAAGTAAAAAAACTTTGATGTAGTGGCCAGACATAGATAACACGCAGAAGCAATATTTGTAGAAAACTCATTCCCAACTGGTAGATTTTTGAGCTTAAAACAATGTAAATTGGCATGGTATAAGAAACTCCATTGAGGAGAAAAAAGAAGCTTTTTTGAAAAGTTAGGCTTATTAAAATCAACCCTCATAAAAACCATCAAGAGCAAGGTTTTGAAAAATAGGCTTCATTTGTTAGCACGCAGTACATCAGGCATCATTAAAAAAGAAGAGAACTTCTTCCTTGATAGCCTCTGTGACTACTACTCGCCGTTGCTATCAATAGTAGCATTAATCTGCTTCCACATCATTGACTTTTGGAACTGGCAGGTTCCAAAACTTTCAATGTAAGGAAGTAATAGATATGAACTTATAGTGAGAGCATGATAATCGAACTAGGATGCAAGAAAGTCCACCATCTCATGAAAATCGAGTTTCCCCTCTATCTTCTCTAAGCACCGCGACCATGGTATGTTGATCGACAAACTCCCAAATTCACCATAGAAACTGGTAATAAAAAGGATTAAGATGTGGATATTGAAATCGACTGGAGAGTATGATGATTAGTAATGGAATTGAGATTTTTATAGAGATTTTGCTTTAGGGTTTGAATGACCGACCTGAAATAAACGTGAGTTTTTATATCTTAAAGAAAAGTATAGAGAAGAAAAAGAATGCAAAAATTTCAAGTCATAGACCCCTATAAGCAAGTTGTTGGCGGAAATATCTCAACGGTTATATTTAATTAAGGAAAATCTGTTATGCTCTCTAACAGTAGTAACGGTAACAAACAGAACAAAATTTTCCCTGGCAGCACCAAATTTGCCCTGGGGCAGCACCAAATTTGCCAAATGGTGAATTAGAAGCAACCAACAGATGGCCTACCAGTATTAGAGTTTATTAATACTGGTAAGCCTCTGAGTTGGCCCTCTTCTTTTCTTCTTCAAAAGCTTGTCTTGTAGCATCATCCATAGTTTTAGCAGCAATTCTTTGAGCAATCATCCTCTCAAGATCATCTTGCAAGCGTGGTCAGCTTCGTCAACATTGTTGTTCTTTTTTTTTTTCGGCAACATCCTTCTGAATCCTATACATCAGTGTCCTTTAGAGGAAGTTTCAAGAAGGTTTGTTCCCTGTGCAGCTTAATAACATCGTCTACTGAAATCCTGTGGCCTATGAGGTGTAGTGGAAGCAGTATATATTCCTAGGTAGTTCCTTATCTTTTTCTAATTAACCTGCAACATAAAATGTTCTTGTGTACCTGCAATCCACGTTAACCAAACGCTGATATTCTACACTAAGGAATATAGTTCATTGTATTTGTTAGAAAATCAAGATCAAACATCCAATCGGGACCACTTCCTGCCACATTTGGTTGATCTTCAAGGAAATCAATGTGCATGTTCTCTTTACTCTTTTGGTTTCTTTGTTGTACACTCTAAAACCTTCTATAGTAGAGCATCCCAACAAATATTCCTTCATTTGATTTCCCAGCAAATTTTGCCCAGAGATCTAAGGTGTTCAAATGGTCAAGAGCAATACCCAAACGGTCTCATATAACCTAATACTAGGTGTCTTTACCTATAATAGTTCATAAAAGGAGTCTTTATTTTGAGGTTTGGTGCACTAATAACCACTATTTTAGTACATAGCAAGCAGTTTACTGCCTCTGCCCAAAATGGAATGGGTAAAAGGTGAGTCCTGCTAGGCCCATAGTTCTAAGCAGCCTCAATTAGGGTCCTATTTTTTTCGTTTCTGCATACAGCTATTTTTGTTTGTGGAGTTCTAGGAGCCACACTAAAACTCCCCTTTTATCCTTTCTTCTTTACCACATAATTCATTCATAAGCATGGTTCCTTATAATTGTGTCCTATGATCAACTTCAAATGATTTTAACTTTATGTTTCATTTGGTTATCTAAGCCTGTGATAAATTTATAAATGGATCTCATTTGTTTCATCCTTAGGTAGCTAAGAAAAAGTACCCAACTAAATCTGCTGAAATCTCAGTCACAACAAAACTACTTTTCTTATTAATACTTTCTAATTGAAGACAGTCCCCAAATAAGTCCATATGAAGTATTCAAGGGCTTTCCCTGCATGGTTCTTTCTAACTTGGCCTTACAGGAGGCCTTATGTTGCTTACCCTTCTTGCAGGCAACACAAGTGGTGTCATTCACAAAAACTTTGGAAGGTAGGCCTCTAACTAGGTGTCCCTTAACAAGTTTGTTTATATTTTTTGAAATTCACATGACCTAATCTCCTGTGCCACAATTTAGACTCATCTGTTGTTGCATTTACATATAAAACAATTTATAACCCACAGAAGGAACTATGTTCTTTAAACTCCATATGGTACAACACCATTCTGTCTGGAGTCCTAAGTACAACTTGATTTTCATCAAGAAGCTTAAAGCTATGAGACAGAATAAGGCATTCAGTGTCAGTAAAGAGGACAATGTTTTTCTTGTCACACATTTGTGAGACAGAGAAAAGGTTAAACTTAAGTTCATCTACAAAATAAGACATCATCAAGTCTAAATTGCAATTTTTTTGGCTTTTACCTTTACCACGTTATTTTATACCGTCCATTGATCACTTCCCAAAAGCCACAAAGCCCACCCCCCCCCCCCCCTCCATTGTAATCTTCATAATCTGAAAGATAAGCTTTGTTGCCAGTCATATGGCTAGAGCAACCACTATCTACCAGTCCATGATCTTGTAAACAGATCTCTGGATTGCCCTGCACAAAAAGTAAGAGACCTCAGTATCTCATAAGAGAACCCTAGTCACGCACAAACTTAGATTATCCCTTTTTGGGTCAACATAAACTTCAAACTTCTGATATGAAAGATCCTTTTTTCTTTGACTCATGAACCATGTTATTTTTCCCTTAGACCTCCCAAATCCACCTTGACTTCTTAAGATCATTATCCATCTTACCCTTACCAGTATTAACTATTGCTCTTGTCCTAGCAGTAGTCATATTTTTAACAACAGACCCTGAAGTTTTAACATATGTTTTAATTTTTTGGGTCTAAAATCTGGTTTTCTGTGTAGTAAAGAACCTCCTGATTAGTAGATTTGAGGCTCTTGGTTTACTTTGTCCATTCTTGGGTAAATTGGTCTATAGCACTTACAGATTGTGCTATTTTTTTTGTGGCAAAATGTCTAGCTGGTAAACGAACAGATCTTGCAGTACTAACAGTATGTACTACTCTTTTCTCATTTGGCCTAACAGGATTAACCAAACCTGTCCTGGTTAGAACTCCTGATGGGACAAAAGTCCTTCTTGCTTGAGGGTATTTTAATTTATTTGAAATTTTATTTTGTGATTTATACAAATTACACGCCTTTATAAAACATTATCCCATACTGTTTTTTAAAAAACCACCCTTTGTGACCAGTATTGACCACAGTTTTTTTATTTTTTTAAATAGCTTAGTCTGGACTCTTTTGCCATAAAAAATCACAATCTTTGATCTAATTGGTCTGTACTTTTACTATAACTGACAAAGCTAGCTTTAATTTTCCTTATAAAGCTAATCCCGTTCTTTCTAAGAAAATTTAACAAACCAATTTTTATAATATCAACTTGAGTTTTTAACTGTTTAGTCTCATTGTCTTAACAGACTAACGTTTTCACAGACTGTGGAGACGGCGTCACAATTAACACGCGACGCCGTCACCACGTCACCTGTGACGGGGTCACACAAACCCTGACGGCGTCAAACGCCCAGGTTAAGAAAACTTAAACTTTTTAATTATTTTTGAAAATAAAACTTGCATAACATTTAATATATGTATTCTTCTGTTATAAACCTGTAAATACCTAATGAGTTTAACAATTCTCTCATCCTATCTATCAATTCACATTGTATATTGGTAAATCGCACATTTTATGCTTGGTATAGTTGTCTTTGTCTTTGATTACAGGTTATATTTGATGAGAAGAAGCTTGGAAGTTCTTAGGAAGTTTCATTGGATGATTCTCGGATGACGATTTAACCAGTGATCGCATGTTTATTTTCCATTATTGAGTAAACGAGGGGAGTACTAGTTTCTTTTCCTTGTTTTCTTTTCCCTTTATTCGTTTCAACGGGTACTTTTAGAAAACATTGGGGACAATGTTCAACTTAAGTGTAGGGGGAAAATAAGCCTTAGAAACTATTCTTTCATTTGCCATTTGCTTTGTCCTTAAAATGATGGGTAATATATCGAAACATAGCATAAGAGGTAATTTTTACCCAAATTTAAAAAATTCTACAACACATACTGACGAAAACCGAGTATTATTAGCATCTCATGGATAGGGATTTATATTACTAGCACAAAAACCCTTAAATTCCACCCCCACAATGTGAGGTTCGCCCTTAGATATTATACCTTTAGCTTGTTCGAGTTAAGGAGTGAGCAATCATGTGTGTCTATTCCGTCGTTACGGATGTGTATGCGTGGTTTTGTCGCCTTTTCTGGAACATTGGTATTGGTTACTTTAGGATTATGAGAGTGTACCGGTAGCATATTAAATTCTAGAACTTGTTTTTGTGATGCATCCCGAGACCGCATAGTAAGTATTAGGATTTGCTTGATAAGAGGCATTAGGATTAACCCATGTTTTAAACCTGTAATTGTTATGATGGTCACACCGATCATATAACTATCCCACACCCTTTCCATGCACTCATTTTTAGTGCAGGATACCCTAGTATAACCCTCCGAGCCTATCCTTTTTCACGGTTCTCGTAATTTTCTGGTGGATTCCAGATTATTAATGAAGAACATTGTCACCCCTTAAACCAATCGTTACACCCAAAAAGCCTTAGCCTACCTTGTATGTACTCATTTTTAGTACATTATTGTGTTTAAACCCAAGTTAATTATTTGAGTACACGGTTGCTAAGTCCTTATCCTTGTAAATACTGTTTTGGGACGATTGAGATTCATGGTAGTATTTATTTCACAGAAGAATGGGGAAGAAAAGTTAAGTCAATACCCCCATATGTTTGTCAAATGATCTCCATGTTATTTTGATCCACCTCAAATCGGGTCGTTAGTTAGATTGTAAATATCGAGCATGTAAAAGCTCAAGTGTAGGGGTACGTATTATAAACCCCATGTGATGTATTATGTTATTAAAAAAATGAGAAAAGAAAAAGAAAGAGATTGATGTAGAGTTGTGTAGAGTTTGTATATCTTCGTCCGAGTCTTGGCTTAGCAACCAAACCAAAGTGTATTCGTGTAAATAATTAGCTAACCCTTCCACTCCAAATTCACCCAAAGTCACCACCTAAATGTATCCCATCCATTTCCGTTTCCATTATATGTTATCTTACACCTACACCCCACAACCCTTTAAAAGACCTCTTAGATAGTAATGATTAATACTTGCGCCTAGCGGTGGAGGTTTGATCCTTTACCAAGCCTATGGTAATTTATATGCTATGACAGGTAATGAGTGTGATTTTCTGTTTCCCCCATATGTTATAATTCATTATACACCCGAGTGAAAGAGAGAATCCCAAACACTTATGTGAGGTGCTAGTATATACTTTCCGTGCTTTTAATTACGAGGTCTAGAAGGTTGTGTTGTAGAATATTTTTAAAAAGTAGGTAAAATGACCCCTCATATTGTTATTGTCTAGGTAGAAAAGCCCATTTGCTTGAGGACAAGCAAATCCCAAGTGTAGGGGTATTTGATGAGGTGTCATTTTATACACTTTTTCAGGGTTGTTTAACCCCCAAAATCGTGTGTTTATGCCCAAAATAGGTACTTAATCATTCCTTTTTAGGTATTTCTCATTTGGAAGACATTTGGATGAATTACACGTGACTTGGGCTCATTTGGAGAAGAAACGGACGAGATTACGAACCAACACCAAGACTCTTGAAGATTTGTGCTCACAGAGCCTAGAGACGGCGTCACCAGCTATACACGACGCCGTCACAACTCATCAAGTGACGGCGTCACATCTTTCATGACGGCGTCAGCCCGCACCGACTCAAACGCAGATCTAGAAGATTCATCTTACGACGGCGTCATGACTAAAACGCGACGCCGTCGCGTCGATTTTCCTATATATACAAACCCGAATTTAGGGTTTTGAGTGTGTAACTTTAGAATAAAAAGAGGGTACGAACCCTAGTTCGTTTAGCAGCTTTAGGAGATGATTTTAGGGCCTAAAAACCCTATTGTACTTCTTCCAATTCATGTTTTAATCAAGTAAGGTTTACTTAATCATTCAATATGTCTATGTGTTGTTTGATCTATTGTTCTTGCTTTATCTTTAACATGCTTGGCTAAACTTATTATTGTGTTTATTTATGATTGTATGAAACCTAGAATGTAGATCTTAGTGATGTTGCTTCTTGTGATGGATGTGCACGTTAGGTCTTAGAAAACCAGCTTTCTGTCTATAATTGTTGTTGATATGTCTAGGGAAACGTGATTGTGTAGAAAGGATACCATCGGGTAACAGTCTTCATACTACCTTGCCCCCTAATATGGTTGATCCACTTTTAATGTATTTTACATGCACTTAGTAAACTCCTAGGGGCCGTGTAATAGTCTTCATACTACCTTGCATGTGCGTTGCTCTAGCGGCATACTAAGTAGACGGCGGGTTCGTGTAATTCGTTCATGCTTTAGGAAATAATTACATAGATCATCACAAGTGTGACAAGGCAACAACACTAGGAGAAGCAATCTAGGGAGTAATACATGATTAAATAGACACAATCTTTTATCTTATTGTTATCACCACTAACGTAGATTTATATTTAGTTTATTAGCTAAAACCAACCAATCTCTCAAACATATGATTTACTTGCTTTCCATAAAATACAAAAATACAAAAAGAATCTTCCCTCAACCCTTAGAATTCTGTTAGACCGTGATCAAGCCTTCCCAACATATTCCTCGAGTGAACGATAAACAACCTCGAGTCTTGCCCATACTACACTACAACGATTAGGTGCACTGCCTAGGGAGTTGTAAAACTTCTCGTGTAGAAGTCCTACAACAACCGCACATCACTTATTCTCAATATGTGACAGAATCACAACAGACAACTGTTCAGAATTCTAACTCATCTGCACAATAAGATGCACTGATATTATCTGTGATTGAACAACTAAAAAGCCAACTAATTAATTGCACCAAGATTAATCTGGATAATTAAAGTGTCAATGATTCTTTAACTGTTGAGCTTGAAAGATATAAAGAACAAGTTAAAATTTTGAAAGAATGACAAAATGTTGATTTAAAAAGTAAAGATAATGTTTCCGATTCATGTGAACAGTCTATAGAGATTGATCGTCTTAAACAAACTCTTTCAGAACATGTAAAAGAAAAGGAATCTTTAATGCAAACAGTTACTCTTCTCAAAAATGATTTTAAGAAAGAAGAATCTAGAAACATTGATAGAGAGATTGCTTTAGAAAAGAAGATCAAACAGCTGGATAATATTGTTTTTAAACGAGATCAATCAGTACAAACTGTTCACATGTTAACGAAACCTCAGTTTTTCTATGATCATACCACTAAACAAGCTCTAGGTTTTCAAAATCCTTTCTATCTAAAGAAAGCTCAGCAGTTGGAACCAAAGCTTTATGATGGTAATGTCATTAAGAACACTATTGCTATTGTGATTCCTGACTCTGAATAGAACCTTGTGCTTGCTAAAGAGAGTCGTTCAAAAATGCTTTTAAAACAACAGGATCCAATGATGTTAAAAAAGAAAATTAATACTACACCAGTCGATTATGTTGCTGTTAACTAACTTTCTCAAGATTTTGAAACACGATTTGTTTCACAAACTAAATTATCTGCTGAACAAGTCTTTTGGTCTCAGAATTCTATGAATTCTTCATATCCTAATCCTTCTTGTAGACCCACCAAAGTTGAGGTTCCGAAAGAACTTCCTAAAGTCAGCATGGTAAATACGAGTTTGAAGAAACTTAAACACCATCTTGCTGGTTTTGACGTGGTTGTCAAAGAAAGAACCACGACCACAACCATCACTGAGGGCTCGTGGGGGTTTGAACATACAAAAGCTTGTTTTAGGGATGAAATAATTCCATTTGTAAAAGCTCTGAAGGACTTATTCAATACATTTGATCAATATTTAATTGATGAACTTTCTGAAGTCCAAAATGTCTTTCATCAAATGGAACAGGTTGTGGAACAACATCGTTTAGAGTCAAAAACGTTTGAAGTTAAAATGAATCAAGTTTTAAATGAAAACGAACGACTCTTGGAACAAGTCATCAACAAAGATATAGTGAACATAATTATGAATTCTTCTGTGGATAATGCTTATGTGAATGTGCATGAATGTGAAAAGTGTCTCAAACTTGAGACTGAGCTTCTCAACAAAAAGGATTTCATTGAAAAAGAGACTTACGATAAACTGTTCAGAAGTTTTACCACTCTTGAAAAAGAGACTCGATCAAACCAACACGTATTCGATCAAAAGAACAATGTGATGCTTTAATTGCTCAAATCAATGCAAAATATGTTAAAAATTCGGATTTAAATGCTCAACTTTAAGAAAAGGTTTTTACAATAACGGCATTGAAAGAAGAATTAAGGAAACTAGAAGGAAAAAGTTTTATTGCTTGTCGTGAATCTGTGAATAAGCCAAAAGTGATTGCCCCTGTAGTGCATAAGGAAGACTTGGAACAACTCTCCCCAAAGCTTAAAAACAATAGGGAAGCACATGTAGACTACATTAGGATCACTAAAGAAAATGCTGACACTCTTCATGATATAGTTGAACAAGCTAGAACCTCAAATCCTTTGGATAATGTGTTAGCTTATGATTGCACGTAGACAAAACAGATTCAGGAGTTGTTAGTATATGTTAGTGATACATGTCCAAGTTCCCTATTGAAGAGTGAGAAGTTGGTTGCCATCACACCAATGAACGAAGCTAAGAAAGTCACTGTTGCAAAAACTAGTACAACATCAGACAATAACACACAAATTCATGTAACAAACCTTCAGTGCCTTCTACAAATGTAAAAAGTTCTACTAATGCTAGCAGATCAAAACCTCGCAGTGAAACAAAGAACAATAGGATCATGCAACCATTAAGTAGCAACCAGAATGTGGCTTAAATCTTCTCCCTTCTTCCTTCACAGCTACTTTACCTCTGTATTTAGCCAAATGCCACATCATTTTCAAAACATCTGTCAATCTCTGATTTGGTCTAAACACCTCCCGTGATCAAGATCAGACGGTCTAAATCAAACTCATGAGATCCAACGGTGGAAATGAAGATGCCTCTCATCACTCTTGTCATATCTCTCATTTAATAAATATAGTCAAGCCTATCAGAATGAGAGTTTTAGTTAGCAGTTTTAATTTTCATTTTGTAATTTCCTTCATTTTTAAGCACTTTCTTTCTAGTTTCTTCAAATTCAGCTTAAAGTACTTGTACCTTTGTTATTTCAGCTTGTACTTAATCATTTTGAGTAATAACATTCATTTCTTAAGCTTCAATAGTTTTACCTTTTCAATTTTAAGTTGTTTTCACTTAATAAGCTCTCAATAAGCTCTTTTGAGCTTATTCCTGTTCATAAGCTCAATTTAGTTTAACACTTAGTAATTGTCATTCTTTACTCATTTCGATCCATTACTATCAAGTCATGATCACGTTGGTGAATTTGAGTTCATTTGGAAGCAACAAGGAGTTAATAAGCTAATTACAGCTTATTGAGCTTATAGCTCTTTGGTTTAGAGGCTAAGGTAGCCAATAGGTTCATGATTTTAAGCCACTCACTCAACAAGAGTGGCTAGTGACTGAGACAACAAAAATTCAGGTTTCACTTTCTAAGATTCATTTTAGCTTATAAATAGCTTAATTCTAGTAGCTTATTTCTTTGATTTCTTTGTGCTTAATCTTGTTTAGTATTGTTTAGATTAGTTTAAAAATGCAAGTGATTTAAACTTTGGTAGTTAGAATCCAATAAGCTCTCATAACTTTAGTTTCTGTCATTATAAATAGTAATAGCTAGCTGATAAACTAGCTATTTCTTATTAATAAGCTATAGGTTTTAGAGCTTAAGTAGCTTAAATAGGTTAGCTTAAGTGTAAGTAGATATAAGGTTTTGATAGTTTTAGCTTTAGAATAGATTTCAAGTACAAGTTAGTTTGGACAGAATTTCTTAACTAGTGTTTGGGTTAAGTCTTGTTTTGACTTTTAAAGTCAAAGTAACCCTGTCAAAACCTTTGCATAGTTGAGTTTAACAAATTAATGAAGTTTTACACAGGTTTTGAACATTAGTTTGTGGAAATTCCAAGTTTTGAGTTTAATAAGTTTGAGATAACACCAGGGGAGTTTTAAGAGTTTAGTGTTTTTAGACTTAAGAGGTTTTAAGCATTCTAGTGTTCAATTTAGGAGAAAGTAGGCTTAGATATAAGTAGTGAGTTAGTACATGAGTTTTAAGTTTAGAAATTAGCTGGCATTTGCACATTTGCCAATTGCATCAGCAACAACAGTCAAAACTGTTGTTGCTATTCATTTCTTTTTGCTATTTTGTTAGCTAGGTGATTAGGTTATAGAATTTAGACATTTTCGCATGATTTTAGAACTCTGATTAGCTTAATAAAATTCGCACTTAAATTTATTTTCAAGCTTCTAGTTATTTGCTTAAGTTCTACTGCCAAAGTAGTTTAGCAGCAACTTTTCATTCTAGCTTAATTCTCTTAGATATCTCTTTACTAGTTGTTCATATCAAAATCTTTATATCCAGGTTTATTCATTATCTATAGGATAGCTTATTTGAGAAATTTCAGTTTCTATAATCTAGAAATAAGCTTTTTAGCTTATTAGAAAAAGCTTATTTGCAGTGATAAGTCTGAATTTTCATTGTTTGATAGCAAATTTCTTGTTAATTTAGTTCATTTGTAGCTTAACTTTTGTTAGATATTCTCTAGTATACATCTTAAGTTGCATTTATTTCTTTGTTTTTTATTTACATCAAGAGAATAAGCTAGATATAAGCAGTCTAAAAAGTTAGTAAGCCACTGTGAACAGTTTTTGAAATGCTTATTTTCTAGCTTATTGAGTTGATAAAAGTCAAAAGTGTCTTTATTAAAGTTGCAGTCTATAAGCTCTTCTTCAACTTTGTAGTTTGAGTTTTAGCTGATTCTCGCTTTTTAATAGGCCTAAAAATAAGTCAATATCGTAGCGGTTCTGGTTTTGTATTTCTAGATAGTATAGGGGTACCGTTTTCAATAGGAGTGTAAAATTTAACCAGTTTAACCGACCTACCATTTTCTGACTTTTATTACACTGGCTACCCTTGTCTTTGTAAGAATAAAATAGTTTATATTTTTGGTTTTAGTTTATAAATTTAGGTTTTCAGTTTTTAATTGGTAAAATTAGAGCTCAATTAGTCTATAAAAATTGGGGCTTTTTGTGCCATTGTATTTCTGCACCTTTCTAGTAGTTTATAAAATCATTTTCTTTTATTTTTCTAGTTAAAAATGTATTTTCTTGGGAATTTTAATAGAATTTTAGTACTTTCTTTTCTTTAATAATTCATAAAAAAATAGAAAATAGTTAATTTTTTTAATTCTTTTTGCTCATAATTTTCTTTTTAATCTAGTATTTTGAAAAAATAAAAGTAAAAATTTCTAGTGTTGGTTTTTAGTCGTGTGTTAATTTTTAGAAAAGTTTATTTTTGTTTATCATTTTTCTTTAAAATTCATAAAAATTTTAAAAATCGTTTATAAAAATTCCAATTTTTTATCCTAAAATTTTCTTTTTTAAATTTGTGTTTTTGTATAAAATTTGTTAAAAGTAGTGCCTTAGATTTTAAATTTCAGTTTTAGCTCACGTTTTTAATTTTCGTGTATTAAAATTTCATGCTAGTTAATTGTTTTTAGTTTGTGTTATTAAATTTGTAGTGTAATCCAAAGTTCAAAAATCCTTTATTAATTCTTGACTCGAATCCGAATTATTCCCAATTCTCAATTCACGACTTCGTTGGGATACGACCCGAGAAGAAATACTTCCCGGTTAAAAATATACATATTGTGTTTTCTTTAGTGAGATTTTTATCCTTTTATTTCTCTTGATTGAGAAGTAATTTGGAAAGAATTTTCACGGGATTAATACTATATATATATAAATTTGGACTAGGCTTTCAATGAACTCAGCAAACCTTGCCCACGACACTTTTTGAAATAAAATTTTCCCCTTCTCTCTGTATAATCCATTTCTTTTCTTTCCACCTCATTCAGTTTCCCTCTCATTTTATTTTTTCTCTCACTTACTCAAAAATGTCTACATTTCGCAAATCAAAACCTTGATTCTGAACTTGACACTGTGAGTCAATTCTATCTTTCTGTTATACTTGTGTTGTTAATTGTGATTTGTATTTGTTACTACATGAGTTATTTTCGAAATTAGTTTGTGTTTATCATGTATTATTGCGTTTAATTAGGTTTTTACGTAAATTATTATGTCATTGTTGAATATAAATCGATTTGATGTGTTACAACTTAGTGAATAAGTTATAATTTGATTCGTTTTTGTGTTTGTGACGATCTTGATCGTTTTCATGTTCTATAGGTCTAATTTGATTCGTTTTTGTGTTTCTGGTGGTCTCTATGTGTTATAGATTACGTTTTTGTGCTTTTTATCATTTTGATGTTCTATAGTTGAGTGAATTAGGTATAATTTCATTTGTTTTTGTGTTTGTGACGATCTCTAGGTGTTTTATATTAAGTTTTTGGCTTGTTATTGTCTTGATGTTCTACAGCTGAGTGATTTGATTCGTTTATGTGTTTTTGATGATCTATATGTGTTTTATTATAATTAAATTAGGTTTTGGTACTATAGCATAAGTTTTTGTGCTTTATAATGATGATTAAATGTAGGTTATCATGTTTTATATGGTATGTATGGTTGATGATGTCAAAATATTAGTAGCATATATTTATAGGCTTGAATTGTACATATGTGAAATAGTTTACATAATCGTTTTTTTATGTGTGACAAAATAGGTGGGTTGGGTTGGGTTGGTTTGGGTCGAGATGGGTCTTCTAGAAACATAGGTCTAGATGAGTTTGGGTCTAGATGGGTTTGGGTCTAGATGGGTCGGGACTGGATGGGTTGGGTCTAGGTCTAAATGTTTTTTGGTAACTTTAAAAAAAAGTG